>KZ345499.1:57806-71774 GCA_002352805.1 Teladorsagia circumcincta
GGCAGACCTGAAGACCTGTGTGATAATAACGGCTATGTAGTACTTCATTGACCATTTGCCCCATCGAGGACTTCAATTTCTCTAGTTCCTTCGCCATTTCTCTGATGGGGCGTCGTGGTTGCGGTCAATTTGAGAACGGAATATTTCAATCACCCTTTCGGCACAATGGCTAGCATTTCTCCCTCTTTCAGGCCTATGCATTATGAGTACAGTTTCGTGGTATCGTATGATAGTCATCCGCGTAGCCCTTGTTGAAACTAAATATTTTTGTTGTTATCTTTCATTGGAGGGATCTGCCTCGTGCATGCGAGTGATCGCAGGTCGCAGTGAAAAAAACCTCCCCGTTACCCTAAAATAACAGGCATTCCACCCCTCCAATCAAACAGTTTAGAAGAAGGCCTTCCTGCAGAACTAGCCATCAGCAAATAAAGAGAAAATAATCGAGTATTTTTGCTGAATAACTTTTTGAATCTCGGCGCCCATAATTTTGGGACACCCTGTACTTTGAGACACCTGGGTCACCCATCCCACACTTGACCGGGTCTCTCCAGACGGATTCAGAGGAGCTAGGGAATTTCGTGACAAACTTACAGACAGACAACAGACGACAGACGAAGCGCTTTATAGTAAGTAGGATCCATCGATTCGTATTTATTGTAAGGATTTGGCGATCATCGAACTCTTTTGCCGCGCATTCCGATTTCATTCAGAATCATGACGGAATTTGGATTTGGCTAACACTACAATACTTGCCAGGGCGAGCCAGTTTGTAGGCATCCATCATTCTCTCATACAAGTTTGGTTCAAATCAGCCCCCCTGGTGGGATGGAGGGCTTGATGGGGCGTTTGATCGGAAATTTGATCCTCGGGCCGGTGGCTTGGTAGACGGCGCCACTTTTCACTGCACCACTTCTGCACAAAAGTACAAGGAAGAGATGAACATGGCCACGGCACAACACTGCTCCTTCTTGTAAGCTAGTTTATGTTAGTAAAGATATAGCATAACCTACCCGGGTTGAACTGACCCCATCCTGCTTCATTGTCATTGCTTTACTTAGCGGAATCCTGGTACCACAATACGTATTTATATTGAATAAGAGATTTCGCAATTTTTATTGTTGACCGCTCAGTGACAAAGACCACACGTTTTAGCACAGTACTGCTGCGCAATGGGCTGGAAGTCCGGACTGCTGCATTGGCCGGAGTTCTTGGGGCCGAGGCAGAACATTGGTCCTCCTTGATCCTCACATGGCTGGAAGAAGGAAGAAGAAAATTGCAGAGGAATATTCTTTTCGCATGTACCTGAGTTATGAGCCTGTAACTCGAGAACTAACGGCAACCTACCGTGGTGGGTTGCGCCTCAGTTGTGAAGGCGTTAAGCAGGAAAAGCACACACAAAATGTAGAAGAACATGACGGAAATCGTTGAACTGGTGAGTGAAAGGGGTCACTTGACCGTATTTATACTGCTTATATCCCTTTGTTAGAAGTGAGAACAAAGCCAATGTGCCAGCCAGTTCAGGTGTTCCAAAATCAAATATATGGGCAGATCTTTGAGCAAACATTGGAAACTGCGATTTCAATTTGCAGTACTTTCAATGAAGTTAGTATTCGATAAAACTGAATTCAACTAACGCATCCTTTTATCCACTCAATATTCTTTCACCAGTTGGCGCCACACGCATTGCGCGCACAGCACAATTTTCGAATTTGGCACAATACACCTCTGCCCATTTTTCCCGGCTTCGGACTGCCTCAGGACCGATTCATTAATCTCTCGATAAACTAACAAGGAAAAGCTCCCAGGTCGCCATGGTCATTCGAGAAGAGATATATACCACTATATGTGGCTTTGAACGCTAATTTCAAATCTGCCTTCCAAATCTGCTAAACCATTCTCTGAATGAAGCTATGAAGCTGAACAGCGCAACGGTAGTGGACGGGACTCACAATCACAACATCGTAGGATTGGTCCCATGCCGTAATCACTGTTTTGCATTCCAGGAATGCGGCCATATAAGCTATTAGAAGCTTTTCAGTTGTACTCCTGAAGATTCAAGAGAGTAAACACGATGAGGGACGATCCTACGAGGCTTTGACTGTGAGTCCCGACCACTATAGTTGAGCTGTTTTGCTTCATAACTCTATTCGGAGATTGTTTGGCAAATTTGGAAGGCAATTTTGGAATCAGCGTCCAGAGGCATACCTAGTGGTACAAATCTCATCTTGAACGGCCATGGCGACCTGGGAGCCTTTCATTTTAAGCCTATTTCTTTGCATGACCCACCTATCTTTTCCTTCTTCGCCATCTACGGCCCACTTTTTACATGATCTCTGTACTATCTCTGAGCAGATTTATATTTTGGCGGAGAAACCTGCTTTTTGCTTTTCTTCCGCACACATTGAAAATTCACTTCCTAACTCCGATCACCTCTCTCCCGGTCTCCAGGACTATTTGGATTCGAGCCACAAAATTTTGTGGAGAATTCTACCCCACTTTAGACATGCCTCACCCACCGATGGCAGCTGGGCTCCACTGCTGCACCTACCTCTATCCACCCTTTACCCGGTTTCCGGGACTTAATAGTACCGAGTTATAGGTCTGAGAGACGGAGGTGTGAAGGTTCCGGCAAACTCCACCTACTGTGGTGCAAGCCCTGCTTGCCAAGGGCAATCGACCTACTTTTCTTGGCCAACCACCATCAGCCTTTTTCCCAGCTTCCATGACCTATTGGAGCCCAGTTATGATGTTTTGTGGATAACCCCGCCCACTTCAGTCATGCCCCACCCATTAACTGCAGTTAGCCTTGTTTCCATCTTGGACCTATACCACTTTTTTCCTAGTGTTCGGGCCCTCTTGGAACCGACTTATCAATTTTTTTGCAAACTCCGCCCACTTTGGGCGTTCTCCACCCACCAGCATTGGTTGAGCTCCGCTCCTCCGTCCACCTCTATTCACCTTTTTCCCAGTTTCCGTGACTTCTTGGAACCGAGTTATAAGTCTGGGAGACAGAGTTATGAAGTTTCCGGCAAACTCCGCCCACTTCGATACAAGCCCTGCTTCTAGAGACAGTCGACTTCCCTTTCGATAGCGGACTCAATTCACTTTTTTCCCGGTCTCTAGGACTTCTTGGAATGAATTTCCGTGCAAACTCCGCCGACGTTGCTCAAGCCCCCCCCCCCCGATGACTGTTAACCTCCACTTCTCCACCCACCTCTATACACCTTTTTACGGCTCTCTGAGACTGTTTCGGCCCCCCCCGAATTATGAGGACTTGTAGAAAACGCTGTACACTACAGAGCGCGCTCCGCCTATTGTGGGAGAACCTCCGCTTACGTCATGTGTGCTGGGAAAACTTTAGACACTGTTTCCCTTCATCAATTTTTTCCTTATCTGTAGGCTTTCCCCAAACCGAGTTATGAAATTTTTCATAAAGCACTGTTTTTTTTGGAGAACGCCCCGCCCACCGGGGGTGGGTCTCCCTCATTCGATCTTACTTTCCAATGCACACCCTTACCCTTACCCACTTTTTGGCCCAGTTTCGAGGTTGTTTTCTAGCTAAAATTGAAACCTTGGTCGCCAGTACAGTCAATTTCGATGCACGCCATGCCCACTGTTGGCTGATAAGTGTTTTGCACTTCGTAAGACCTTGCCCACCCATCACACACTTACCCGGTCTCTGCAGGCAGATCCGCAGGAGCTAGGGAAATTCGTGACAGACATGCAGAACGACAGACGGAACGACAGACGACGCGCTCTATAGTATGTAGGATGGAAGCCCCCATCACGAAAGAGAACTTCGTTCTTGGCGCCAAGTCGCCGAGACTTCTTCCTGGCACTGACCGCTGCCCAAGCCTTCCGCTTCCCAGCACTTTGCAAAGCTAAAGTGAGAAACCCAGTCCTTCAGAGCGTTGTGCTTCCCGATGTAGTTAGAGCTTCTGTACACGAATATCGTACTTGTTTGACCTGAAAGTGCCCAGTGAGTGCGTTGCTAGTACTCAAGCCCTCTTTAAGGCCAGTCACCCATGCAACGGTTCCTGTGGAGAGGGAGAATACGTGATTTACATGCCACATGGTTATGAGACTTTTCCTCAGAATAGTGCCATCTAAACCCTTTTACAGATTCTAGCAAATTAGACGTTCAACTTGTCTGGTGTGTAGAAGAAAGGAAGATCAGAAGAATCCATGACTGAAATGGTCCGATTTCTTTGCGAACAGCAGTTTTCGTCAAAATGAGGTTTCCCAAATGTGCAAATGTGGATCGTGAAAGCAGTGAGCATACTTCTGCGAAAGTGCAAAAACCTCTCCACACCGCAGAACCAAACACTAGACCAGCATAGCATCCATTGAGGTGAACAACGGTAAGAGAAGTCCTCGACAGGGGGTCGTATTAGCTTTAAAGTGAGGTCAGTGGATTGCAAGCGCAAGGACCAACAAGGTCACAACGTGCTGCTGCCCCTCACTCTCTGTTCCATCAGTATTACATTTTTTTTCAGTTGGCTAAAAACAGCTGGGACGGTAGTAAACCTCCCCTAATTCTGAGTTAATGTGTCGAGATCAGCTCGAGACCAATTTCATGGTTAGGCGAGAGGTCTGAAGCGTTTCTCAACACATTAACTCCAAATGAATACATAGTTAGTTCAGTATTCAGAAAAAGCATTTTAATTAGTAGTTGAAAGTCTAACATGTAAACTTAACATGTTAACAAGCAGAGAAAAGAAGTAGTGTGTACTTGAGGATATGCAGAAGTCACGTTGACCCGTCAGTAAAAAGTACTCCGAAGCACTTTTTGCTGGAGGCTTAACGTGTCAAACGTGGCCTCTGCGCATCCCGAAGCACACACTATTTCTTTTCTCTGCCAGCCCGATTGATTAGTAGTCAGGGCCATTTGATTCATTTGCGGCTGCAACGAATGGACACGTTAACGCAGGCAACTTCGTTCACGACACGTTAGCGCAGGCAACTTCATTATCGCGCAAACCTAGGTCTCCACTGTATGTGCGGCTCCTTCACACGTGAATTGAAGCAGTTGGTGGTGCAGTGGTAGTGCTGCGACCCATGAATCTTCGGGTCGAGGGTTCAAATCCGAGCGACGTACGAGTTTTGCAAACAATGTGCGGAAGCTCGTGGTTTACTGCAGGGTTAAATTGCGATTGTCTGTTTCCTTATTCTGTGATGAGGGCTCTTAATAACCACCTCCGATTCCGAGTCAAAGGTAGATTACTACCGTCCCTGGTATAACATTATTGAGTGATGTGATAACTCAATGGAAACGATTGTTGCCTTGCTAGAGGTATGAATCAGTATGATGGCTTAGGGAGGATGCCCACCTTGTAGAAAGAGTCATACTGATGTATATGTGAAATATTAACAAATCAATGTAAGCGCTTTAGGAACCTTTGTAGGAGCAGGAACTCAGTGGAAAATTCAGTACAGGGAAACTAGCAACCTTCTCGACATCACCACATGTTGCAGCCCGATACAACCACTGGAACAGGGTTGGGAAGGAAGCGACGTAAATCAAGGAATGATCCCTACTATATACATTGTGGCCGGCAATTACGGTAACAAGAACGCAAAAAGAACACCTCGATTCCCTAAAACCTGATAAGTGCACCTGGCTGAAGTAACCCGGAGAGAAACCTCTAGGCACACCAGCAAGATAGACCGACTGCACACAAAGCAAATATAGTGCAATATCGGTGCACCATAACTTTCCGAAATTCACGACATTAAAGGGAGTGTCAACCCTATTCTTTCATTTCAAAGCGTATTTTACACGGAGTCTACTGAAGACGGTGGGCTGCAGCAAGTATCACTAAAGCATCGATGAACAAAGAAAATTCTAGGACAAGCTTGATGTCACCCTACCTACACAACAGGCACGATGCGTTCCCGAGATGACTTCACTCAGGTATAAATGCAGGTTGCGCGTAGTCGGAGAAGTGATGTTGTACTTTGTTTAGTAACTTTTCATGAATATATTGTTGGTGTCCACATGGACCTCCCTGGCCCTATTCCTTTCCCATGATCACTTTATCTTGTTACCGTAATTTCTGGCCACCCTGTATAAAGCGCTATTTCTGTGTGTGTGTCTGTGTGTCACGAAATTCATTGCGCGTGTCCCAGCAGTCATCAGGAGTCGATTCTGGGATATGATATAGCGGGTGTTCAGGGAACATATTTGGTGGGGGACACAAAGTGATAACGACTGATAAGAGCTAATAAGAGGCGCTGGAATGCAAATTCCACGAAATTCACTGCGAGTGCAATTGAAGTGGAGGCTGGGACGGGAACATATTTCGTGCTTCTAGAGCAAGATTTTTTTGCTAAACGGATGTGCGGAGGGTTAAAGGGGGTCGTACGGAACCTCCATCAAATGCGGGGTTGGAGTAGAGATGTAACCATTTCCTCGACACAATTTTCACCCTGGTATTCGCTACGCCACCGCTCCGCATACGAGCTGTGCCTTCGTATCATACTCTTGCTAAACCTAGAGTCTGCTTCGTATCACAACAAGCTCCAAAGCTTTGTTAAGAGAATCGATCAGGACATATGGAATGCAGATATGAGGTCCGCGTTCAAAACGCTCTCAGCTGATATGCATCCCACCAAATAGGCACTTGGACCTACCTACCCATCTTCTGAGTGTATCGAAAAAGGAAGATCAGAAGAATCCATGACTGAAATGGTCCGATTTCTTTGCGAACAGCAGTGTTCGTCAAAATGAGGTTTCTCAAATGTGCAAATGTGGATCGTGAAAGCAGTGAGCATACTTCTGCAAAAGTTCAAAAACCTCTCCACACAGCAGACCCATATTCTTGGCCTTGCAGATACGAGACCAGCATAGTATCCACCAAGGTAAACAACGCTAGAGGAAATCCTCGACAGGGGGTCGTGTTAGCTTTGAAGTGAGGTTATGGTATCTCGGATGATAAGAGGAAGGTGCTAACAATATTGATTTCCGGGGATGTTCTTCGTATTTGTTCCGGTGAACACTTACTGAGCGGTAGCACACTACAACCCGCATTCCTGATGGTGGGTTACCGTTTCATATGCGACAGCACTGCTGAGTTCCATTTCATCGCATTATCCATAAAATTCTTAATTGCAAATACAACTCTCTTCTAACTAAAATTTGAAATAGTTCAATTGACAGTTTTTAACGTTCGTGACTCGTTTCAGCAACAGCAACACTTGAGCTATGTAATAGGCAGGAACCTGGCAACTAGTAAACCCAAATAGTTGGCGGTCTCACCCTGAAGCATTTCTCGGACCGTTTTCATGGTTCACGACTTGAGGAGAGCAAGCCGCAATAGGCACATCGTTAGGGGGGTATCCATGTGAGTGAGCCACTTACGATGTTTATAACTGAGCCTCAAGGAAGGGAACGGCTTCTGTTGGGAGATGTAAGCAATACTCGTTCTTCCTAGCGTTTCCACTCTCCTGCGCTTACCACCAGTGTCACCTACCAGCGATTTGAATGCCCTGCTTCTCAGAGGGATACCCTACGGACGGAAGTGGTGTAGCGGCAATTGGCGATCTCACCACGCCCACGCGCGCGGTTTGGAGGTCAAATTCTGCGATGTGCGTCGTCCGGGCTAACAAGACCTTCCCTCCCTCCGGGGTCGGCTAATTGGCACAGACCTGTTCGGGAGATTAAAAACACTGACTTTGGGAGAATATAAACACTGATTTTTGCATCGGCTAGCACCCACAAGTCATTGTGGGTGCTATGCTAGTCGATGGGCCAAATCGTATTCAAATTGCCAGTACGAATTTACAAATTTACAAATGGGAGCAGAATGCATGCTGCACCTCAAAAATAGATTGATCAACGGCGAGTGCTTCACCCTTTAATGCTTCACTAGTTTACCTCCGCACACTACCGCGTGCATGACACGGTAGGTTTCGGTGAAAGTGTATAGCCTGTAGAGCGTTGAGTCCTGCCGCTAAAGGACCCAACACGTGGTTGCTTCGTAAAACGCGTTAGCATACCTTCAATGGGCTGCCTTGTTGTGCTGAAGCTCACCATTTGATACGCGCGGTGGAGTGCGGGGCTAAACTGGTGTTTGTAAACAACCAACATGAACCAAAGGTCAGGATAATTCAGCGGCCGAATAATAATTGATGTAATGATATTGAAATGGAAATACACAGTAATCATAATAGCATTTCTTGCAACAATCACAGTACATTCCTAGGAGCTCTAAGTAGGGTAGCGGTCGTGGTGATGACAATAAAATCAAATTGGAATGATTGGAATGAAACGCTTCTCTTATCTAGAAGCTGATTTCGAGTGACCTCAACATTCTTATGCATACCGTCATTATCAGCCCTTATCATTTGCTATCGCCTTCTGTCGCTCACCAAATATGTTCCCGTCCCATCCTCCCCATCACTTGTCGGAACCAACACTTCACGCTGCTGAGACATCCGCTGTGAATTTTCTGAAATTTGCGTCTCAGCGATCCAAATCTTATCGGTTATTATTACCTTCAGAAAAGCGCGAAATATGTTCCCGTCCAACTTCCTATATCACATCTAATAGGCAGCGCCTCAATGCTGCTGGACTGCGCGCTATGGATTTCGCGACCATTGCGTTCTAGCGCCCCTCATGGAAACTTATCGGCCGTTATCACGTTCTGTTCCCGCAAAACCTGTTTCCGTCCCGCCCTCCATATAATATCTTGAAATCAACTCCTAACGACTGCTGGGACGTGCGCTCTGAATTCCACTACACCTGCGTTCTAACGCCCCTTATCAGATCTTATCAGTAGTTATCACTTTTTGTCCCCGCCAAACACGCTCCCGTCCCACCCCTACATCATATCTCAAACCAACTCTTGACGACTACAGGTCCGTGCGCTCTGAATTTCACTACACCTGCGTTCTAACGCCCCTTATCGGATCTATCAGAGTTCTGTGTACAGAGAATGAGTCAAGTGTTATAATCAGCAAGTGATACATACAATACATACACAGTAATCTAACAGTTGCATGACGTTTCAATCCCTATTTCCTGATATTTGCCTTGTAAAAAAGATCAGGTGGAAATGCCTTGCTCTAACTGCGCTGTCAGGCGACGGGAGACTAGGGACGTTTCTACAGTGCTCCATTCCGACGGCGAACGTCGTAGCCCATTATGCTCTTTCTCAATGAGTTGATTCGTCAAGGGAAATGCTACAAAATAGGGCAACCATCAGGTGCGTAGTTGCATTGTTAGGGCAAAAAAGGCGGAAAAATACAGATTTTGAGAAAAACCCGTAGCGGGAGGGGCAGGTTTTGACCGTGTACACTACAGTTATGAGAGAATCTTGCTAAATACGTAAATAATTTCAGGATTCCGAAACAGTACGGTCGTGTTCAACATGTTACATTCACGGAGCTGTTCCTGCCCATTATGCCTATTCTTACGAGAATCCCTCAAGTCATTCATTCGGACATTGTTATGAAAATGCATCCCAAGACCTGCAATGTCAGAGCACACAGTGCTGCTCTGAGTTCTGCCCTACTTGCCATTACAGAAATATGAGCAGTGGTCTTCCTAAAAACTTCAGTTCTGTTACCGATTCTATTCGACGACAACGACTATCAATGCTGGAGGTTAGTATCTAAGTGCCCATTTCCTTATATTGTTACCTTTGAACACAGATGAATCGTAGAAGATAGAGATCAAACCCCTAGTGTAACTGGTTTGGTTCTCCCATGTGTAAATAAAACTATTGGTGCGAGATGGGCCCGCAGCAAAGAAAAAGGAGAGAGTCGTAAATATTTGCAAGTTAGGAGCGACTTTCCTTCTTACGGGGGCACTGATAGACTGACCACGGAGGATAAAATAGAGAGGAGGCGCAGCGGACAAGAGAGCGCAGAAGCAGACAGCTTGCTGCGGAGTTAAAACGGAAGTCGTCGAAGCAGTATTCGCAAGGTCCTAGGACTCATGGCGAACTACAGAGCCGAAAAAACGGAAACCTGCGACTTTCGTGAATAGCTTTTCCAATCACCAAACTTCTCCAACTTGAACAGGGTCGGGTTCGAAGAAAGTGGGCATGATGGCTGGAGGGCAGAGTGGTTGTGGTGATTCATTAGACGTCATTGGTGGACTAGAGCTCTCAACATGGTAGAGGTCTGAACCTCCTGAGATCCTTTTCCAAGATGGATGGATTCAGCAGTTTGATTCGGAGAAGCTGCGTCGATGGCAACATTTTTGAATTAGTGCAGGGATAGACTTCTGACAGCTGAAGCGAAGTAAGGAGTTGCATTTTTGCAATCTTGCTTGAAGTGAGTGCGGCACAAGCAATCACCTCTCTGTGACAGTTCAAACAATTTTTTTATTGGCTGCATTTCTAATTTCCACGGTATTCTCGACTGATTACCTCGACATTTTGCTGCACACGTGTCCCTTCGATTGTTAGTGCAATGGTGGCGATGCCGCTCATGATGCGTTGCACCGAAGATTCAAACCCATATGCGACGCGAGTTTTGCAGCAACATGAGGGATGCTCAAACCATGGCGAAGTGCTAATTGTTCAATGCAAACGTTTTACGCTGCCGCTGGTTAGGTTGTTGGACACCAACACCGCGTGAGGTCTAAAATTTGCAAACACTATCCGTTGCTCTCCTCCTGTCAACATCTCTTCCAATGCTGTGGTTGGGTGATGCCGGTGCATTGGCAAAGACACGGCTGTGGATCTTATCATTTAAGGTTCAAGTCCGAGAGTGGCGCAAATTTCGCAGGTAGTGTAGCGAGGCTGGCAATTTCACGTACGTTCATGTCCATGTTTCCACGCTCCTTATCCCTCGTCAATGGTGAACAATCACCACATTGATTGCTAGCTCAGGGTACTTCATTACCGTCCCATTTAGCATAGAGAGATAGCAGACCATTCAAGTTGATAAGGTTGAGGCTCTTGCGACGGGTCACGAAATCAAGGGTCCCCTTCTGGCACCTCTACACAATCATTGCATTTTCTGGTACAGCGGAACTATTTACCACTTCTATTTCCGTTTTCAACTGCAATCAGCTCATGGTATCGATGAGCCTGCATTGAATAATATGACATTTTTGACTATTGATGTAGAAAGGTTCAACCATATACAGGGGGGGGGCCAAAAAAAGAGTCACTTCCACTCATGTTCGAAGCAGAATAATTTGCCCCTTTCGAAATCAAGCCAAATGAGTCCAACTGCATATTGAAGAGCACTTTCTATTCCATCAGAAAAATTACATAGGGTTCCGCTACACCGACGACATCAGAAGATTTTCCCACGGAAACATGATGCATCGTACTATCTCGACGAGGTCGTCGAGAAACCATAGACCATTACGACGACCCCGAGATGCTAGCCAAAAGCTATTTTGTATAGTCACAGCTAATGTCTCTGGTAAATTATTCACCACTTATCCGATTGAAGAAAATAAGTGGCAGCTTCAGAACGGAGCGATTATTGTAGGCCTCCTTGAGCTCGACGGTGATGACGGGTGACGTCATATTCTGGAGATGGTGAAAGCAGTGAAGGTGGGTCTGCTTCTGCTTATGAGGGGACATCCAAGGAATATATCGACGTAAAACCCCCGACTATAGCGGCAGTCTTTGCAACAAAAAGTTTGATGATGTGCGTCATGGGCAAAGTGACTCTTTTTTTTTGGCCCCCCCCTGTATGTGTAGCCATTCGTGAACCATTTTTTTTAGCGAAAAGAGAGACAAAGGAACCCACCGACTCAACCAGACGGTAAACGGTGAATTAGAGAGAACAGCTTGCTCAGAATAATCGGTATTTTTTCGTCTCCGCAGTTGTTAGCAGCACCTGGGCTGTTGTAGCGAATACCCGAAGAATAAACTGCTCTCAAAACATTGTAACTAATACACAAAATCGTGGAACTCTTGCTATCCCCCAAAGAAGTTTTTCCAATTTTTTTCCAGAATACGGGTGTCTTTCATGCCCGAGGCAAGAACTCGAGATCATCAAGCCGAGACAGCCTTCTACGTACTGCAGGTCTGGCTAGTACTCTTCAGCTTGCACCAGTCTCCGCCGTATCCATGATACGCTAGAAATACCGTTAAGAACCAGTTTAATTCATGACTAGTGCAAATCTTGTTTCCTTGTGGTGAAAGAAGCGTCTATTGATGACATGCCTCGCTGAAAAAACGCTACAGAAATGAAAGTTCTGGAATATGTTTTCCCTTATGTTATGTTTGCTCCCTGCTGTAGGGAAGCATACGTAGTTGACAGATAGAGCTCCATTTTTTGTACTGTATTGCATACACATAGAGCCCTTCCGCAGCACATCGTGCAGCCTTTTGCTAAAAGTGAAGACACCAATTTGTCGTGTGATCTTACCAGTTGTGGGGGTTGTCTTTAAGAGCGTTTTGTAAAAGCTCGTTTAGTAGAGGCGTATCTGATGGGGTGTGAAGTAGACCACCATTTGAGGAAAAATAACATGAAATGTTAAAAATGTTAAAGCAAGGAATTTGTGATGGTATGCGGACGCTGGAACAAAGAGGGACTGGACGTAGATGAGAGGGTATGGACAAGAGAGGACAAGAGAACATAGGCCGGCGTGAGACGTGTTGCTCTCTGCTGAACCGCGAAAAACTGTACATGTACCGCTTTCAAGGATAGCTCTATCCTACTTACAGAATTAGTCTATTCGCTTTGTTTAATCCTGTTGTGTGATCTTACCAGTTATAGGAACTGTCTTTTAGAGCGTTTTGTGAAAGCGATAGACGTATAGCTATAGGCGTGGAAGCGCATCTAACGTAGTCTTTTTTCAGAAGCGATAAGCGATGAATGTCAAAGAAACTCAGAGTGAGCGTACATTGCACTTTTCCTTTCCTTTTTTCGTCCATTCGTCCATCTAATAACATACGATGAGAGTCATCTGATAGCGAAACGCTCCGCAAGTTACTTAAAAACGGTCCATAGCTCAGTTAGCCAGCTAGAGCTTTACTAAAATTAGCACTCCTACTCCTATTAGCAGTTGCAATACAAGCACAGTAACCTCATATGTGTGTTATGATCACACCAGTTTGGTCCCCTGTCAACTGCCGGAACCTTGGTTCCTTGCGATGCGCCTTCCGCTGTACACCTTTTCGCCTGTGACCCCAAAATTTCGTAGAGGGGAGTGTGTACGGAAGAAGGCGCTTTATATAGTAGAGAACATCACCGCAGTCATTACATGGCGTTAGAACCACATCTCCCAGGAAAACTGTGCCAGGGATTGGTTTTCCTTCTCCCCTCCCCATCCTCCTCCTCCTCCTCCTCCTCTTCCCCTTCACTATCCTCCAGCTGCTACTGCAGCCTCATGTGGGATGACTGAGAGTCTCTCAAGTAGGTGTTTATATGGCCGTTGAGGTGATATCACAATCACGCCATTGCAAAACAAGAAAGCGCAAGCCCTGCGAGCTATAGAGATTTGTTAGCGGTTTGTTTATTCCATGAGCTTCCTTATCACTTCATTTTCATTTTGCGGACGGACATACATCCTATCCTACTATATATAAGCGGCTAAGTGTGTCTGTTGGTGTGTGTGTGTGTGTTTGACCGGAAATTCATGGCTCGGGTACCAGGGGTCGCCAGGAGCTGCTTTCAGGATATGATATAGGGGGTGGGACGTGAACATACTTGGTGGGGGACAGAAAGTGATAACGACTGATAGAGCTGATAAGAGGCGCTAAAACTCAAATTTCACGGCATTCACAGCGGGTGTCCCAGCAGCGGTGAAGTGTCGGTTCTGACAAGTGATGTGGAGGGTGGAACGGGAACACGCTTGGTGGGGGACCAAATGTGATATCAGCTGATAAGAGCTGATAAGAGGCGCAAAAACGCAAATTTCACGAAATTCACAGCGGGTGTCCCAGCGGTGAGGCGATGATTCCAACAAGTGATGTGGAGGGTGGAACGGGAACATGCTTGGTGGGGGACCAAATGTGATATCAGCTGATAAGTGCTGATAAGTGACGCAAA
>KZ345499.1:72343-83420 GCA_002352805.1 Teladorsagia circumcincta
CATACATACATACACACATACATACATACATACATACATACACACATACATACATACATACATACACACATACAAACCGACACACCAAGTTAGCGGTTTATAAAATAGAAGGAAGAAGGATATGGTAATCACAAACCATGGTGATCTTGCGTTACATGATCGTGTGGGAAATGCTTGTTATATGTACATACGAACCGTGAACCCGCAGGCTTATTAGTCTTCGTAATAGTATTGATTCCGTCTCGGACCCATAGTGTCCTCTGTCCGCCCTACTGTTGTCAATTTGGTATGAACTTTTGAATTGATTTCGCTGTACCATCCGCCGATACTGGACCAGGTCGACATTTGGCGAAGAGACAGAATACCAACCTATAGCCATATGCTTGGTAGGCGATTGGATGTTAATGATCAATTTGTTTAGGCACAATGGACGCGTGCTAGCTTTTTCACTGATTCTTGGTCTTGGCTGTGTTCTACTCAGTTCAATTTGGTCACTTATTCGTCTGCTTCCGATTGGTCTCATTCCAATTGTATATATTAATAGAAAGACCTTATTCGGAGAAACACCGTGGTAAGTGAAAGCACTGCCAATTCATCGTGTACCTAAGTTAGAAGAGTGATTGCGCTCTTCAAGGTTGCAAAAGAGAAAGCTGCAGAAGACAGTGCAAAGTAAAACTATCTGTGTTGATTATTTGCAACTGCTCAGGTTTTACTGCTTCACTCTAGGGAAAAAGAGCTGGATTTTTTTCGCTAAAAGCTAAAACATTGCCTATGGTGTTAGTACACAGTACCTTTTTATGTGAATTGTAGAGTACGTTATCCCACTTTTTGAGCGCCAAAACGTTTGACGTGCGCGGCAAACCACCTGGCTATCACATTCGCTGGAAATTCGATCAAACGCGGTACATCGCTAAGGTAAACGCGATAAACATCACATTTGTTTGCAAGAAACTGTTTGTAGCCTGCGTGTTGGGTGTCGGCGCCAAACGAATGTGATAGCGCTGCCGCCTGTGGCAGGAACGCCAGGCGTATTCGCTTCACACGGTTATGATTTTTTTTTCGAGTCAAGCTACTTTCCATTAGCAATTTTATTAGCCAAATGCACCTCCATTTGCAAACCCCAGCTAAGTTTCCGAAAAATGTGGCTGTAAAAGGCAATCTGTACCAAATATTATAGTTAGATGTTTTCACATGCGTCAAAGCTTCTCCTTTGTTTCTTGAGCAATTTTCTCAGAGTTCCGCACTCGTAGCACATATGTTGGGTACCAATATGTAGGCACAGAATTTTCAGTGCGTTTCCTCTGATGTGTAAGATTTCGAAAGCTCCGAGGAAAATCCGTTCAAACATATATCGCTTACTGTCTCCATCATCGTGACTCATCGCGACTTGGTGAATTCCTTCCTGTAGTGGTTCAGTGCCCGTCAATTCCTCATGTCTTCCCCCTTTCCCCCTGATTTTTCATCCATTTGACGTGTTTGGAACTTCCATGAATCGACACCGCTGCCATAAAGTGTTGTGTTCCGACATGTTCGAACCAGGGAGGGTGTAACCTGGTCCCGATTACCATCGAAGTTATTGGTAGCTATCCACATACATACAGGGTGGGCGATAATTACGGTGACAACACAAATTGGTCATAAAAAAGTGATAAGACCTAGAATTGGCAGAGCAACAACGCACTCATGTTGGTGGAATGCTATCAAACAGGAAACAGTATTACTCCTTGGAGTAGCCGCTTTCTGCGATGATAGATAAACGAAGGCTCCCTATAAGGTCATCGGCCATGTTGTGTAGGTAGGTGTTGTCGGGTGGTTCCGAGGCTTTCACTAGCGACTGCTCAACTTGTTAATGTTCCTCTTATGCTTGTAACATGCTCTAACTTCAGGACACTCAATACAGAGCACTTCAGAGGACTTGAGTCGGGAGAGTAATTGATTGATCGTAGTAATTGACTGATTTTTTCAATATGATGAACTCCACGATATTTTGTTGGCATCAATTTTAGGGCAAGCCGGGTGGGTAGGCGCCCTATCTAGCTGTAATTCCCTGTGTTCCTTATTGAAGGTCTCTTTGTCTAAAGCTTCAACCGAGACGTGGAAGAGTTGAGCTGATTCTTACTTTCCTGCTTCACACTTTAGCAGCAGTTGTCCAAAGTGCCTTCAAATCGTGACTTCTGCTCTTATTATTATTTTTGCATCAGGGAAAAAGATCGACAGATGAAGATCATTACGGAACCGAGGCAATGTCTTTTAGTATACTGGTTTCTGTTCAACTTCCTCACATCGGTTAGGAATCAAGCATTCTAATGCTTCCGAACTTTTTTGGTAAGACAAGTGCGCACAGCTCGCTGCAAGAAATTGCGCTCGATAGAAGTTTCAGCGTCCGAACGACGGATTGAACGAGCTGGCTGGCACTTCCCCGCAGTTATCTTCGAGAAATTGCACGTACAGTCGCAGATGCAATCCCCTCAGGTTTAGGCCTATTGGTTTTAGTAGACAGCCTATTGTACTTCTGATGGTGGTCGACGAAACTTTCATACAGCCTCTGGATCGTGTCTGTTCTCCTGGGATCCGCCTGGAGAAACCGGGTCAAGTGTGGGATGGGTGGGCAATGTCTCGCGAAGAACAAAACATACATTAGCCAAGCGAAAACTCGCACACAGTGGGCGGAAGACACCGACGACAAGTTCCGAAGTTGGCTTCAAAACAACCGAGGGATGGGGAGAATGCACAAAAGTGTGTACCAGTAGGCCAGATCAAAATAGGGAGACCCGCCCCGGTGGGCGGGGCGTTCTCTAGAAAAGCGGTGCTCATGAAAAGGTACATAAGTCGGTCTAGAGAAATCCTACAGGGCAGGAACGTAACTGGGTAGGAAAGCAACATCTAAGGTGTTCCCATGAATTTAACATGAATTAAACAATTACATGAATTGAACGAAGGTCAGCCTGCTGTGGGCGGAGCGTGCTCTTCAAAAGTCGAAGTCTACAAGACCCCATAGTTCGGCTCCGAGACGACTTAGAAACGGGAAAAAAGTGGATAGAGGTTAGAAAGAGAGGGGAAGCTAAATGTCAAAGCTGGGCGCGGCATACCAGTTGTATCATTCCTGCATTGCCAAAGATAGTGGCAGAAAATGGAAAAATGGGGCAAGTATAGTAATCAAATCCAATACACGCTTGTTTTTTGATCTGCCAAAAAGGCCGCTGCCATTTGATAAACGTTGGGTCTATTCATGAAGGATAGATGACTGAAAAATTCTCAACGTGCTTTTATGGGAAATGTGGAAGTTAGGGCGACGGTCATAGTGTTCTTCATTTTCAAGTGACACACAACAACTGCTCTGATTGGTCTGAGCATCCACAACTTTGCGGGAACGACAGTGTCTCCACCCTTCAGTCTTTGCGGAGATGCAATCCTTCATTCTCCACACCACACCTGAGAGCAGGACTCTTAGTTGGGTAGTCCTGCTATAGGTGGTGTATGTTGAACTTGGGAACACCAAATCAAAGAGGTTTGCACAAGCCGGTACTTTTCCCATCGCAAATCACTGACAAGTGCCTCCTGAGCAACTTTTTGTGTTGCTTGTTCCCCAAGCTGACAATAAGTCAATTATCGTATGACTACTCGTGAATTGTCTAGCGATGAGTCCCAGAAACCCATAAATTTCTTCTCCTATTTGGAATTCGACATTCACCTTGTGAGCTTTGCTGAGGTTTATTTATGGGTTCTTTTCTTCATAGCTTTACTCGCTCTACTTCTTGGGATCGTTTCTTTACCAATCCGAGGCCATTTGTGGTTAAAAATTGAAAGCGAAATTGCTCGTCTCACAGCAATATCAACCTTCGCAGCTGGATAGAAAAATAAAATTTTCCAGGGAAATTATCGAGTCTCTAAAGAGAGCTCGCAATGATCACACAAGCCTTGAAGAGCAGACACTCCGGGACCGTATGACGGCATTGGAGAGCCAAAACGAACAGCTGATTCGAGAACTCGACAAACAAAGAAGAACGACAAATTTGTTGCTAAAGCAGGTAAAGTTGAACGATATATGTTTGGACAGTTTATGAAATCTACAATAGTGTCTCTGATCCTCGAGGAATGTTACGCATGGCACGTGTTATTCACTAGTAGTTATGGAGAAATATCTCTATTTGCCTTTCTGTCCATATTTTGTTACCACCCCCCCCCCGTTTCCTGGAAATGATCCTGCAAAGACTGGGTCAAGTGACATCGGTGGGCTATGGGTTAAGGCAGCGGCAGTCGAGGCGCCCAGGTAACCACTACCAAAAATACCTTCCTTGGAATTCCAAATATCCTCGTTTGAATATGGTTTTAAATTGAGCAAATGCGCAATATGCGTACACGATACGAGTAATATTCGATGGGAATGATGGATTCTAAAAAAACGTTCGCTTTTAGGTTTTTTAGGTTTTCAAGGTTCAGTTTTTGTCTTGTTTATGTTTTCCAACTTCGAGCACTTCATCTGACTAATATATCGTAAACACAAAACATAACACAGAAATTGACAAGCAATGTATTGTAGAGCGGAAAAAGTATCTGAAATGGTATACGCCATTTTCTGGTAATACTTGTGTTGAGTGGATTTATACACCACTACGATATCATGTTCCAACCCGATAGGAGTGAATAACCCGGCTCAGAGCATACACAAAATTTAAGAAGGTGGAGGTCAAGTCCATCTGAGCAAATGGAATTTGCGGATTTCCGCTTCTGAACAGCGCGTAATTTTTATACAAAAGCGATGAGTCGCCAGCCAAAACAATTCAGTCTGCATGTAGAGGAGGGGAAGGGGGAAAATGGTTGGTAACTTTGAAATGACGCTTCCCTTTGTACCTTTGTTTCTCTTCACAAACACAATCTGTTAGGAAGGTATGCCATTTATTCGAAAGAGCGATTCAGCGCGCATATTGCGAAGTCCTATGCGCTACTGAGCGGATGCTCTTCAAGCCAAAACTTCTGCTCAAAGAGGAATGATCGGAAAACGTCATCTGAGCGTACATGTTCAAGCAAGCAAAAACAGTCAACGACTTTCACTCGTTGTGGGCAAAATACTGCGTAGCAACGCGTAGTCTCTGGTGCACTTCCAGCTATAGTTTCAGCTTTTCCAATTCTGATGTAAAGGACTAGAGGGCGAAGAGAATGAGTATTGATCTGTACGCGTAGAAACGGACACTGAAGAAAGCCGACGAACTGAGCCTCCGCCACACTACACTGAACTCTTAGGGAGGCTTGACTGTGTCAACAGTAAAATCTGAAAGTTTCCACGTCCGTCTGGTAAGGCCTTCAAGGAAAGGAAATGGACTCGGCCTATTTTGAGCGACAGTACTGGTGGCCAGTACTGGAATGCTGTCCAATATCTCCAAAAGGACGAAGGCGCTCGACTTCGTTGTAAGCGCATTTCACAATAAGACTTTACCTGATAACAAAAAGAGAAGATGGCCGCTGGTGGCGGCTGATGGACAGCTGAGGGTGACTTTGAAACCAGACATCCACGGGAACAAAGTCATGTTTTCATATGGAGATACACTATAGCAACGGTGTACCAAGGAATGCTGGTTAAGGGTTATACACTTGCAGCTGATCTCTGCGCATAACAACTTCACCACGTGGGAAGAGCTCCGCGTCGTCAAAGGGTAAATTCGGCCAACGAAAAAATATGGCACCATAATGGAAGACCACATGTCGCGAAAATCTTGCAACAAGAAATCGAAGAGTTAGGCTGGGACGCCTCTCGCGCCACATAGCCCAGGTCTAGCGCCGTCCGACTATCACTGACACAGGTCAGCGCAACACTCCTTAGCAGCGAACCAATCCGATAACCGCGACGACGTCAAAATCTGAGTGCCCATTTTCTTCGAGTCAAACCAAAAAGAGTTCTACGCGGTAGCCATCCATGCTTTGCGTAACGAAAGGTGATAAACTGTAACACAAATGATGAAGATGTTTCAGGTTGATGTGCTTCATTATTGGTTTTATAATGAATATAATTGATGGTCGAAAACGACATTTCAAAGTTACCAACCTACATTTCATTTTTCAACGTTTATCTTCAAACATTCAAACTTTATCAGACTTGCATTGTATATTTCCACCCGCAAAGACAACAATGCATTGAACTCTATGACGGAATTCCTCACTCGCACTCTTTATCGACGAAATCTGAGGTTTCAGGCACACGCAAAAGATCCGTTGTCGGAGCTCGACGGAGCAAAGCCAACAATTTCTGGCCATTGTACACAGTCCTGTTTAGCTGGGTCCACATCCATTAGCTGAGAGAGTTGCGGTCGGGAGAGGCACTAGGACACTCCGCCTTTTTTAAATACCAAATCCCTAGATTTCAAGAATATGACAATTCTTCGAGCTGCATGCGCCGGTGCTCAGGTCTTTTGGAGCACCAAGTTGCCGTGAGGGTACAGCCGACTGCACGACTGTAAAATCTCATCTTTGAGTTGCGCGATCTAGTGGTCTGCGTTGATTTTCAATCCGAGCTCCACGAACGAATCATTGGGCTTTTCGTTTTATGAGACGCCAGCCTACGTCATCTGGCGGCCCTGGCTACCTTCGAGGTAGTCAGGAGTCGATCGTTGCTCCTGTTCCTTGGGGAATGGATCCGGAAATTTTCTTCGCATGCTGAAGGCAATCTGACGATATCATCCGCGGCAGAAAACGTTCGCATTATTGCATGCAACTCGTCCGTTGCACTCGTTGAGTGTGTGAATCTTTACCTAAACAAAAATGATGAGAGATGAAGCAGATAATAGTGTGCTACCCTGAACACGGATTTGTCCCTCCTTCAAAATCCGCCGAACCGACATGGTTGGATTCCCCGTACGTCTGACGATTGAGGATACTGACATGCTTGGTTCGTCGGTGACGATGTCGAACCATCGTGGCCTTGCCGTAGCTGCACGAGGGCACTGGTCTTCCCAATCACTTTGACGTACTCCAGAGTGTTGTCCATGCGTGGTCTGACAAAGGAAATTGACCGGCTGTCCGGTGGCGACGTGGATGCCAAAATTCGTTATGATGCTTCCGCAATCGCGGACAGCTTCACGTTCTCGTAGTCGTGGAGAAGTTTGGTCAATTCTTGCTTATTCTGTTCGAGAATCATGCTAAGTTCATAATTTGCGAGCTACTGTCTGCCGCCTATCCCTCCCTCTGTGCACCGTATCCCAACGGAATTGGCCAAGAAATCTCTATGGGAAGCGAAATTACAGGGTGGCCAAAAAGTATAGGACGCCATTTTTGGTGTGTAAAAGCCAAGAAAGAGACTCGATCAGGAAGCCGACTCCACACAAAGAAGGGGTTGAGCTGATTGAACACTTCTGCAGAAGATGCTTCAAATTTGACGACTCTGCTTCGAGAGTGGCCTTATGACCTTCAGCGACAAAATCGGCAGTGCGCCGCATGTAGTCAACGGCATGTTGTCTCACCTTTTTAAAAGCGCTAACTTCAGAGCATCCACCGAGCTGGAAAAGTCTCATGAGGTCTTGCTCTACAACATACCCACATAGAGGAGTCTGTCGGATTAAGAGCCTGAGAGGAAAGAGGTCACAATTTCTTGCTCCAGTGGTACGAGAAGTGAGCGCCCAGGAGGCTTTGCTCGACTTGAACGCGTACCAGGGGAGCCCAGCTTAATTGAAGAGCAAACGATCATTGAGTCAAGTGCTTGTAGATTCAGAACTACATAGTATGCCTCACGCAAGTCTTTTGCAAGACGTTTGAGTTGATTTTAACATTTGTGGAAGATGAAATCCAATGGAGCTGCACTTTTGGATGTCGCCCCGTCACAAACTTCCACACCTTTGACAGAAAGTCCGTTATGAACTGGGAGTTATCTGGGGAATATGCTCTACCTTTCTCAATAACTGCCTCTGACTCTAGTGGAGGCAGAGAAAATTAGCTAGAACATTTTCTCATTCACTCACTCCGTAAGAGACATGCGGCGCACCTCGAAGTTCTGCAGAAAATTTTTGCATTCTATCAGTTCAGTCTACTCGAGCTGCTCTGATAAACCAATGAGGAAAGAGTCGGTAACCTCTTCAAACAATGATTGCTTCCCAAGGTTTTCTAGAATGAGCGACGCCAGATTCTGTAATCAAAAACGACGTGGCTCGTGCTATGTTCGTCGTTGTGAAGCATTCTCCTTTAAGTGATTGCCCCTATACTCTGAGTGTGCACAGTCCTTGAAATTCGATTTTTCCCAGCCAGAGACGTGTGCTTGAACCTTGAGAGCACCAAACACGTTTCAAAGAGTTGAATAGGGTATACCGAGTCGCTTTCCCAAGTTGCAATTTCATAGACCGTCATTGGGGAGCTTCATAACGGGTCGATGCAGAAAGTTTTTTGCGTCGCGAGAGTTCAAATGAACTTTGGACCAAACAACTTATGGCGCTTCTTACATAGCTTCGAAGCTTTCGAAGAGTTTGAAACACTCTGAATATACTCCACGACTAACTAGCAGCAAGCGGTCAAAACCGCGTCCTATACTTTTCGTCCACCCTGTAGATGGTGGGGCCACTTTCCAGACCCTGGGATGAGAGCAGCTAACAGAGAGTGTGAGCGGCGGTGCACTCTTGAGAAGTGTGGAAGGTGAAAATCCAGTTGGGAGGGGCCACTCATGATACCTTATCTACATCTTACCAAAGTGACTGTCTAATCAGAGCGGATTCGCCCTAGTATCTAATCACAGCAGGGTTGAGCAAAGGCACTCATATCTTATCAAACACAATCAGCATATCCGCTGGCTTACGAATGCTGCGATTGCTCCATTCGATACCAAATTTGCATTGATTGGTGCCTGTTTTGACCCGGAAGGTCGTGTTCTAAGTCGCTTCTTTGCTTTATCCAGGTGATATCGCTATCTAATCACACATTCAGAGCCTGTGTTCTGAATTTTGATCAGATATAAGGGCATCTTCGCAAACTGTTTAGATTAGATAGGCACTTGGATAAGATATGTAGATAAGGCCCCCCATGATAAGGTCATGAGTGCCTTTCCCTCCCCCCCCAATTGGAGTTCCACCGTGTGGAAATCAAAAAATTAAAGTTTTCAGTAGTATTCGGAAATTACTAAATATACTTCATTTCGCAGTTGACATTAAGTGTGAATTAGAGTCGATGGGTGCTGCTTGAGGAAAGGGAGCCGTAATGTGTTCAAAGCGTAGCAATTGCGGCAGGTTCCGGAAGTTTTAGAGAATTGTGGGGGTGGTCAATGATATGTCAATTGCACCATGGGCTAGCGCTGAGTAAGAGCTCGATCGGACGTGTTAACCCTGATAGCCGCCACCATGCCATCAACGTGTTTCGATTAATAACGCACTACATAATAGGCAATTGGGAAGATTCATCAGTTAAGAGTGGAAAGATCATCTAAAATGAGATGCTACCAGCGAGCGGTTCGCGCAAACTACTAGGTAATCTAGTGGGTGGACCAGTCACCGGTGTTGCTGTTTCCAAGTGCTGTTGAGCAACCAGCGCACTTTTCGCCACGGAGCGCTACACCGCGCTTCCATGGCAGACTTGCTACTGCTCCAAATGCCGCATATTCATGTATACTTTCCCACTGCGCACAAACTTTATCGTAACCGCTTATTTCAAATTTTGTCGGAGGCATGGCCCATTCTTGGTCAGGCTATTTGATCAAAATCTGGTCTGAAAAACTGTGCACGGTCGAGTGCCCATTGTTGTCACGGCGCGCTGGACGTGTCTCGATCAAATTCTAAAGATTCAAGTTCCAAAAAAAAGAAAAGACTTGAAATTGCGGCTAGCCTATAAAAGCACTTGTGTTCTGCTGGTCTACTAATTTTCCTCCAAACACTGGGAAATAAGGAAATCATTTCATTCCACCCCTCTTATGCTCACTGAAAAAAGATGGTTTTGCCAAGTCGTATTTTGTCGATCATGTTCCAATTAGTTGGAGCTCTGTCGCACACGGTCTCTTCGCTCCCGTCTTCCACCCTCCAGCAAGGGCAGGGCTGCCCATCGGTCGTCACTGCGCCTCTCCTGCGCACCCTGCAGGAGGAGCGGACCCATAATCCCCTTGGACCTAGGAACGCCAGCTCGTAACAACTATCCAGACGAGATCTAGGGTCTAGAAAGGCGTTCCCCTCCGCCTTGAGCTGGCCTCGTCGAATTGCTCAGTGAACACCGACCTGCCACTGACTATCATGGTAAGCGATTTTTGATGTGATCGTGAGTATAACCAACTGATTGCTGGTCACAACAGGGTGTGGTGCGTCGCAGCGAAGGAAGAGGAAACAAAATCTAAAATTTTGTGTCCAAACCCAAAGAAGTCCTCAAACCTACGACTTATGTTCGCCATCATGCTGATAACGAGCTATGTTTTGGTAATGTTACTAGGTCAACCGTTGAAGGAGATTTTCATTCTTCTAGGATTTTTAGAAGGCGCAGTGGTGATGCTGGGAAAAGTATCCTTCTATCATACACTGCGTTTCATAACTATAGGTCCACATCAAATTTTTGCTATTCCAAATTTGCTGTGCATTTTTTTGGCAAATGCTGCTATTAAAAATGGATTCCTCACAACAAATAACCCCGGTAATGGTTTTCTGGGGCCAGGTGCAGCAAGCCCCGGCGAGGGGATGGGTACCCACGCCCAGCTAGGGGACGGGTACCCATCCACTTCGAGGGGACGGGTACCCATCCCCTTCGAGGGGACGGGTACCCATCCCCTTCGAGGGGACGGGTACCCATCGCGGGGACATATACCCATCGCGGGCGAGGGGACGGGTCCCCATCGCGGGGACATATACCCATCGCGGGGACATATACCCATCGTGGGGACAAATCCCCGAAGTCGTCACAGGACCCATCAATTTTCGATGGTTCCTCTGACGCGACCTGCGAAACGGCCACTGCCGTCGACGCTCTGCGTCTCTGCCGGCCGGGGATGAATCCCCCTAGTCTCGGCTAGGACGATGGAGACCCGAGGGGGACCCGTCCCCTCGCCCGCGATGGGTATATGTCCCCGCGATGGGTACCCGTCCCCTCGAAGGGGATGGGTACCCGTCCCCTCGAAGGGGATGGGTACCCGTCC
>KZ345499.1:92991-105534 GCA_002352805.1 Teladorsagia circumcincta
GGTTTCCTTCGCGGAACCTCTTAAACCAAGGTGGCGGGTCTTCCCACTTATCACTCCCTCTACTTCCACATAGCGTATATTGCCCACATAGCGTATATTGCGGCAGGCCTCAATCGCTGTGTGTCCCAGGGACGGTAGTAAAGTCCCTAGAACAGCCAGTCTATAGTTGGCCAATAGGTCACGTTGACCTTGCATTCGTCCGCACCCAGAAAGCATTGGAAAAGGGTGGAATTCGCCCTGATCTCCCGCAGAGAGCGAGATCTAGCCCACATCTCAAGTGGCCAACGTATAAGATGGCACCTAGCCTATGCAGGGAGCCGGCCATAGAAAGGGGAAAGTGCATGGAGACTGCAGAGACGCAGACGCTCATGTAGAGGGCGGTTAGAATGTACCCCTGAGTACATTTTAGTCGCCCTCTACATTACCCTTTGCGTCTCTGCAATCTCCATTCACTTTCCCTTTTCTCTGCACATCATAAATTATCGCATTGAGGCGTACTCTGCGTCCCTGCTGTGCCCTGGTAGGTGTTGAGTACAGGTGGCGAGAGTGCTGCTGGAGCTATCAATAATATTGATACTTTCTACCAACAAGACGATCTGCTATCCCTTGCTGTGATCTTCCTATTGATCGTGCCATAGCTCCTTACTTGATCACGGGAGCGTTTCACCTTTGCACGATTATCTGAGCCATGATCGCCAGAGGCTCGACGTGTCAGTTGGCGCAGTGGGTGCGGTCTATGTTACCAGGGGGGCGGTGGCGGGATCAACACACCGTCGGGGTAGGAGTTTTGCAACCAACAGAGGTTATATCCTTGCCTTCTACAATTCCTTCAACGCACCTCCAAAATGCTTTCTGGTGCAGTGGCAAACGGCGCACACATGAGACGCCGATTACATGGTTCAAGTCCATTGGTGATGCGTGTTTTGCTATGAATGTACTGAAGTTCGCCGTACACACAGGGTCATCTCGCTGTCTAGCCTTTCATTATTCGCCGTTTACGGCTGCAGTTAACCACCTTTGACTCCCAGTCTATGGCACTTTACTACCGTCCCAGACAAAGTCCGCAAAGAAGGCAACGGCGCTCATGGGTCGAAACGTAGGGCATTTTCCAAGCTTCAAAAAGCGTGCAGGAGGTAAGTCTCGAGCATATGAAGGAATATCACCATACCGGTTCAAAAATTTCCTTTGCACGTTGATGCGTAGCCGTTTGTCAGGTCTTTGAAGAAATCCGCCAGGACTTTCGTTGCGACCTAATAGTAGTAATGTAAATATTGATCTCCACTCAAGTACGCTATGGTCAGAGCATTTAAACTCTGCCTTTTGTTTGGCATAATAATTTTGATAGAAATAACTGTACTTTCCGATAACTCGAGTTCACTGAATATTGTTGCAAACACTCCTTAGCATCCAAGTATTCCGTACTCACAGTTCAAAATCAACAGATGGTGGTGTGGCAGAGGCTTCCAAATCGCTCTTGTCCTACACTGTGGGGAAACCCAAAACGCGCGGTCTCGTTAACGTGTTTATAAAGGTGAAGTTTATATTTCTAATAAGCATTCAACTTTTCCTGAGAAATAGGAGATCGAAAAATCTTTTTTTGAGAAAATTTTTCGGCCCTCGATAAGTTATCAACCCAAACCATTACCATTCCTTGCGCTTTTCTTCGGTCGCGAGCATAGAAACTCTCAATCTTTTCTCGTAGCCCGAATAATTGCTGTCAGTTGAATATGCTGTCCAGTCTGATGGTTGTACGCAACTAGTTGGTGAAATTTGTGGCGCTCACTTTTCACCGCTCGTTATCAGACTAACGGCAGTTTTACCTTTCTGTCGTCTAGGTATTTACTGAGCTATGTTGCAGTTTCTTCCTAACCGTGAGATTAGATCAATTAGAGTCAGCTCTCAACTCCTTGATAGGACCCTCCCCCCCCCGCCCCATCAGTCCTATCTTGATTGTCTTTATTCACCCGTCACTTGACCTCTAACATGCTTCCATCTCCAAAGCTCCAGAGAGCCTGCTAGTGCGTGCACATAGCTGAAGAAGCGGTAAAGAAAAACCACGTAGCCCTTCAAAATACGTGAGAGTAGTCTACTTTCCCAACAACTTATCTGTTTTCGAAACACAATGCCCTTTTTACCATACAAATACGTCAAAATGACAGGTATGGCCCTATAGTTGAGGATTGCCCAAGATACGATAGGCTTTCCTCCTTACGTCAATCACACTTATTCACTGATTCCTTGGAATTATCTTGTCCTTGTCGAGAAATGCGACTCACCTATCACAGATGGGATGACAACGTGGTTCAAATAAGTAACTGAAATCAGACATTATTTGGCTCTTAAAGGGAGGTTTTTTTTTAAGCGTGGAGCGCGTTTGCAAATTGGTTCATTGCATTTTGTAGAGATTTGTGCGAGGAATACAAAAACGTGGTCCTTTTTTCCTGGACACTTGTAGGAAGATCAGCATAGTGGGGAAGAGATGGTTCAAAGTTCGATCCTCCGTGAAGACAAATTTTTGCAGCTTGTGTTGGCGCATCCCAATGTGTTCAAATAGCACTAGCGTGGATTAACATGTCATCCTAGTAATTTGGCAACAATTTGAACGTTCCATCATAGATTGCAAAAATCTGTCACCATTGGACCATTCTTCCTACTGTTTCGAGGTTCCTAGAAGCGTCCAGGAAAATGGACCATATTTTGATAATCCTCGCGTGAGCCTTCACAACTGCAAAAAACCATTTTGGAAAAGCGCTCCATGACCTGAAAGACCCTTCTTGTCAGCGGCGACAGCATAACAGTTAAGTGTGTATAGTGAATGGGTACTGCGGAACCGCTCGTTCCTGTGCATCTGGGCGTTCTAACCCACAGCTGAAGAATGGGTGCTCCGTTTTTCACCTCATGAATGGAATTAAGGGCACATGCGGTACTCCCCATACAACTTCGAAAATCCACGCAAAAAACGCGATTTCGCGTTTTTTTCGTTTTTCATTATAACTCGGTGTAAAATTGAGATTTCCGAAATCAGGAATCAGCATTGAACTCAGCTCGTCGAGTTCTATAAGAAGCTGCCCTAGCTGGCCCTAGAGGCACTATCTTGGATTGCGCCATGCACTCGAATTTCATCTCAAAAGTTCATCTCATGTAGTTGCCTGCATGTGATGTGTATATAATCCCGCTAATGAGAACTCGCAGTTAAACAGAAAGATGGGTCTCAAAAATTGCCCCAGAATGCGCCAGGCACTCTACCCTGGCCACTGCACTGGTTGAAAAAATTTTCAGATCTTAGGATCTCTGTAGCAAGTTGAAATGCTGAATGACTAAATATATAGGCCCTGCACTCACCCCCTTCTGACGCGTTGAAATGGAAATCATAATCAGTTTTCACCGGGGTAACTAGAGGTATTTTGTGAGAAATCCCAATATTTGAGGTTATGTTTCGTGGAATTCTTAGAAGTTAGCGACGAATTATCTTCACCGTTGTAAGTACCCCTCTTCTGTGTAGAAATCATATGACAGACTTGATCGTAGATGAGTGCTCCTTCCGTGCTGTGGCCTCAAACAGCCTTCCGCGTCACGCTGTACTGGTGGGATCAGGTTTTCTATTGCCTCTCAGACGCAGTTACGGACCTGATATGCATACTGTTTGATTCCCCAGGAGAAGTGCTATCGAACGATATACAACTCACTTCGTGGAGAACACCTAGGCTACCTGCCACTAGATCCATTTTGTGAATTTCACATTATTTGAGGGGATGTTTTGAAGAAATCTGAGGAGGGAGGGACGAGCACACTTCCCTAGACGTGAAGACTTCCCCACGCACTTTCGACACGCATAGTGGTGTATCGATAAGGCTGCCCGCCAGTTAACGAGAAAGGCCATCGGCTGTTACGTGAGCTCGCACGCACCGCGCACGTAAACTGCACGTGGCTGGCCATGACTGAGGAAGGCGATCGGCGACAAGGAAAAGGCCGAAAAGGTCGAAAAAGGAAAGTTTTGAGTGCGAACTGAGATGTATTGGGTTGTCCGGAAAGTTTCCGCCGTTTTCGGTAGCTCACTTTCAAATGCTTCATTCCTGTTCAATTTTTAAGAAAATGTCAACATTTTAGGTATCGCTAGAAAGCGCTTTTCTCGCTCTATCTGAATCTACTCTTTGTTTTCAAGCCGGAAGCAATTCCGTCTTTTCCTGAAATTTTTAATACAGCATACCCAGCAGGCTGTTTTGCATGGGTTTTTTGTTTCCCCTCAAACTTGCTCGAAAATGTGCGGAAGCAAGTAGCGATATCGCTGTGCACTTAAACTGAAATCCGCAAAAAATATGCTGGGCAGTCGTGATTTAAAATGTTTTTCTCGCGATGTTGAGAGCTTTGAAGGAGTAAAGGGTGAAGGTCGGATATTGGAGGTTGTCAGAGATTAACTAAGAGTTCTGAACAAACCAAATATGCATGAAGCTATTTAGCAGACCTATTCTGAATTAGGCATAACAAACATGCGGTTCCGGGACACTGAGGTGAGGGTAAAATTTTTGTAGAAGTCTATAGGTGGGAGCCGCCGACGATTTTACCCACTGTTGCGCACCCCCATCTCGCACTTCCAGCTGTGTCCTAGTTTAACTAGTTGAGCTACGAAGCTCTGCTGCTAACATTTTACACAGTAGACCTCTTGTCTACTGACTCTCATTTTTCCAACCATCGTGAAGATCTCCTCGGAGAGATTGAGCATTGAAACCCAACACGGTGGTGAAACGAGCTTCGCTAAATCTTTGCTTATAGAGCTCCAGCGCTTTCAACTGCCGTCTCACTCAAAACTGCATTTTGTAGGGAAAGATATTAGGAATGTGATAGTTTTTGTCCCGACCAAAAGTGCTTTGTTTGACCCGAGATATGCGCTTTCGAAGTTGAGGGTCAAAATCGGCGGAAACTTTTCGGACAACCCAATATATCATTCGACAGCATTTTGCATGGGAAATCGAATGGTGTACACCTCAGCTCTGTAGAGTCATCTGCTATCGTTCGATTGCATTTCTTCTAAAGAATCAAATAGTGTGCATATCTGGTTCGTAGCTGCGTCTGAAAGGCGATAGAAAACCTGATCTCACCAGTACAGCGTGACGGGGAGGCTTTTTAAGGCCACACCACGGAAGGAGCACTCGTCTGCGATCAAGACTGTCATATGGTTTCTACACAGAAGAGGGGGTGCTTACAATGGTGAAGATATTTCGTCGCTAACTTTTGAGATTTGCACGAAACGTAACCTCAAATATTGGGATTTCTCAAAAACCTCTAGTTACTCCGCTGAAAACTGATTATGATTTCCATTTCAATGCGTCAAAAGGGGATGTTGAGTGCAGGGCCCATATATTTAGTCATTCAGCATTGCAAATTGTTATGGAGATCCTGCAATCCGGAAAAATTTTTCAGCCAATGCAGTGGCCAGGGTAGAGTGCCTGGCGCATTCTGAAGCAATTTTTGAGACCCATCTTTCTGTGTAACTGCCAGTTCTCATTAGCGGGATTATACACACATTACATGCAGGCAGCTACATGAGCTTCTGAGATGAAAGTCGAGTGCATGGCGCAATCCAAGATAGTTCCTTTAGGGCTAGCTAGGGCAGGTTCTTATATAACCCGACAAGCCGAATTCAACGCTGTTTTCGGATTTTGAAAATCTCATTTTTAAGCCGAGATGTAATGAAAAAAACGAAAAAACGCAGAATCGCGTTTTTCGCGTGGACTTTCGAAGTTATAGTGGGGGGGGGGTTACCGTAGGTCGAACAGTCCATGTTGTCTTTTTTCACAACATTCAGCGCTAAAGAAATAACGGAAGTCAAGTGGGCACAAAGCTTACAATATACTCTCGAGTGGTATTAGTACGTCCCTAGCCTAACAAGGAGAAATGAGAAGTGATGCCAGAAGATGGTTTACAGTTGAGATTAAGACCATGCGACGGCGTTACAATTTGATCTAACCCCCCCCCCCCTACGCTGCGAGTCCTTAGGTGAGTAGAACGATAACGCGAGCAAATTTCAAATTCTGCGTTCTGGTTGCAGTCGGAAGCGTAAATGAGGAGTTGAGTGGCCAAATAAGCTCAACAAGCACCAGACACCAGGAACATACCAGGAGATGTGAGATACCAGGAAACATCTTAGTTAGATTTAGAGAGGGGATGAGAGAGGAGAAGAAACAAAATGCAAAAAAAACCCAAGTCCTAAACTGTTCAGCTTTTATTCTAAGGCCATGTCGTCATGGCGATGATACCCTCTGCGAAAAAGACTATCCTTGTGTATACGCATCCGCTCACACCCCACAAGGAAGCGAGTACAGCGAAAGGTGGGAAGCATACGAAGGGAGAGGACGTCTTATAGCCGCCCGATGTGGAAATTGGTTTCGGAGAATTCAGTATGGCCACTCTTACTACACAATGTGGTAGGTTGTCCCATAAGCTGGTGCCACTTTTTTGCACCTCACGCCAGGACTTCATTCGACGTTTTCCAAATATGACCAAGAAGGCTACGACTAGACTATCACGTGAGATAGCCTATACCTCAATCATGCCCGCCTAGCTGCTTTCTTCGTGTTCCAACTAGAGAAAAGAGCCGTGTTTTCCAAGCATCGATTTATTAACTTAGATTGAGCCATATCCCGGTCGAAGCCAGGAGTACCATTTTCGTTGCGATACGACTCCTTGTCATCGCTTACCATGCTGTATCAGATAGGGTAAACCTGCTTACCCTGGAATACAAGCTGGAGAAAATCCTGAGCCTGGAAGGCAATTCGATTCAGACCTGCTGTGCTTTTCCATTAAAGGCAGCGACTACGATAAAGAGGGAGCGCATCGGGGACACACATTCACCACACGTAGCAGTTACTTGGCTGCCAGGGAAGCGAGCTATGGCGTTGCACAACGAAAGGTGCGCAGGTTGCTGAGCGGGGCTTTGGAAGCACTCTGCCTCCAAAAGCGATCCGCCCACCAGTAGTTGGGATTTGGATCAGCGGCGTTGCCAGCAGCGGCACAACTGGAGGAACTCGGGTAGTGCATGGTTTGTGATGCTGTCACCAAACGCAATGCGGTAAACTCGTACAGACGTCGGCTTCCAGAGCTGTTACCCGCTCATGAGTAAAAACCTATTGCCGAAAAAAGGGGTCCTGTTTCACTTAATTAAAGCCAAATCTGAGCTTTAATTTGTGGCAACTTTCCTCAGGTCTACAAATACAAACATACAACCGCACACCAACAGTCATTCACACATGAAACAGGCACAATTCATTGAATCACGAGGACGTTTTAACAACTAACCTACTTATGAAAATTGGATGAGGGAGCGGGTTGGTCCCAAAAGCCTCACGTACCACTGCAATGTGGTGAGATGAGGGTAGGGAGCGACTGCGTAGAGGGACTCACCTCTCTAGCTGCTCACTCAAAAAGAAATGGGACAGCCAGAGGAGGAGTGGCAAGGGTGAGGTTATACTGCTTGATACCTTGCGATATAGCATCCGTCACGTAGGTCTCCCGTTGTCATCTCACTATTTAGCGATTGATTCCATGACTTTTCGCATCTCTTCCCTGTTGTTAATTTGCAGGTTTCTTCTTCGTATTTCCAGTGCCTCCTTAATCTTCCTCTTCACTGAAGCACCAACGTTACTGAAGATCACACGGACTTTAAGCTCAGGTGGTTGTTCATACGTGTGACGCAGAGAACGGTGTTTCGTAAAGGCGTTATCCGGATATCTACTGGGGTTCCGGAAAGCCCTTAGATGTTCATCGAGCTTCTTGAAGAGAGGGCGTCCTCTTTCTCCTACATAAAACTCCGAACATGACGCACATGTGACTTCGTGAAAGGAATTTTTCAAAAGGCATATTTGCCGTCCATCCTGGCAGTATTGGCAGTTTGAGCGGCCACACAAATTTTCGTAAAATCGAGACGATGTAAGAAGGCGGCGTAGCGTAGGTGGTGGTCGAAATATCAAGCTCAGTCAAGAGGTCATTCCAGATCCACCGTGCGACGGTGACGATCAAACTACTTTTTTTTGCTAAGGAATTGGAAGAGAAGCAAAATGCTATCCAGGGAAGAAGATTGAAATCAACTCAGCGCCTTTTCAGCTTGAAGCTGCCGACCTCCTGGAAGTATGCATCAACTCTCCGCTGAATCGGTGCAACACGTGATAGTGGTGGTCCATATATTGATGATGGACATTATTTTTGTTGAGGTGATGTCAACTTAAAGAAATGTTTGGAAGTGGCAAGAACTTTTGGGACAATCTAAAGGAAACACATTTCTGTAAGAGGTATTAATTCTGTAGAAGCGCAACCGCCCAAAAAGGCTACAAGCTTGCAGCTGGAAGTGAGGAGGGAGGCGCGAAAGTGTACAAGAAAAGAGTAAGGAAATGGAGAAGCCAATCCAATAGTGTTCCTAGAAAGTAATAATGAATGAATTCTTCTCACATATATGTTTACGGACCACATGCAGTGCGCCTATAATTGAAACGCCAGCTAAAAATATCTGAAAAATGGATAAAAAGGTATTGCATACAAATACGAACTCGATGAGAAAGGGCTCACATTGCACAGTATGCCTAATAGCATACAAACGCCGCTTTTTTTGCAGACGCCAATGATAACGAAAGCACACCAGAGAATCTGCAATGTGTCGTCATCTACTCTTGTGAGGAACCCCATTATGCAACTTGTGTGAATTCCGAAAAATTACATCGAATTTAAACTAAGATTTTGCACAGTGGGGGTTATGGTCCTTTGTTTGGGGCCGGAAAAATCAAGTGGCACAGAGCGTTTCAAGCAAATCTTTCAGAGTCCGTCGAACCAACGCGAGGAGGGCCACACAGCACATGACGAACAGGGTGTATGGCGGGGTCGAGTGATAGGAGACAAATCGTGAACTATAGGGCACTGTTCAAGCCTGAATGACAAAGGTTCTTTGGAGCTCTGGATGCCAACGGCTCCAACACCCTGATCTGTGAAAAAGCGGTCGATAATGAAAATGTGGATGCCGACTTGATTGAAAATGAGAAAGGAGTCAAAGAAAGGGGCCGATTGAGAGCCTTGGACGATCCCACTGCCAATGAAGAGCCTTGGACGACCACCCTCCTTCCTCCCTAAAATAAGGAGGGTGTATGGCCGGACGAACTGTCTGAACTAGTTTGCTCCAGCAGAATTTGTTTGCGGCTCATGCCAGCAGGAAATGCGGCTGCAATCGCATATGCACCAATACGAAATACGAAAGAAAAGATAATTAAATAATTCAAGCAAGCAAAACCAATCAAAAATCAGGCACCATCCCTTCAAACGCAGCACAGTTTACACACACGATCGCGCAAGGACCACGCAGCCAATCACGCCTTCTCTTTCGCTAGCGAGTGGGCGGACCCCACAAAAAGGCGGATCTCACGAATCAGCACTTGTCCAAATCCTTCATAGTGGCTTTCTGAGGTGAGTTTTTCTTCAACAACACTTCACGTTCTCGACAAGGGCTAACGCATCTTGCGTTCCATTAGAATATAAATCCAAATATAAATACATCAGAGTGCTCCCTTATGTCCTTATTCATACAAGCTTTACTCGCTCATATGTTTGCATTTCTATTTCGTTTTGCTTTCGTGGCTCTGCCCAATCCTGTCCTGATGAAGCTCCTCTCAAGGCAAGGAAATTGAGTTAGCACTCTAGCAATAATATTTTTGACATGATTGCCTTGTCGAACGGATAAGGGTGGCTAAAAGGATTTTCAACGTCGCGATGGGGAGACAGATGCTATGCAGGATATGCAGTGCGATTCGCAGAAATTCATCCCATTATTTCAGAAGGCACCTTTCCCTTAAAAACAAAAATGAAACAATCGACTTCTCCTCCGGTAGCTCACTTGCTTCCTTTTGCTGCTACTTGCGGCTTTTGCTAGATTCCTTCTTTTACGAGAGCTTATACTCTTTTACAAACCCATCGCCTCCGTTTTTTAATACCCACCTTCTCGTTTTTTGTTGTGCATTCGCTCCACAAATGTACCTTTGTAAAAGGCGCATCTGTGCCAAATAGCTCCACAAGCCTCAACTTTAGCTGAGGCAAGAGTCAGGATAAGGCACTTATGGGAATTGTTTACATCACCAATATGAGTTAGGCTGCACTCAGAAGGGTGACGCAACGTTCCTCAATCCAGATGGCGCGCCGACAAGGCACCAGGCTTACCATTTACAGCGACATCAGCTGTCCCCGCCCATCTCCGGAGGTGGTGCGTTTTGGTATAACAGGTGGAATCAGCTAGGCTGATTGGCGTAAAAACGAAACCCGTGCTCCCACGTGCAACGAGGTAGCCTGGATTAGGAGAGAAGCGCGTCCAAACGAGTTTTCCGGACATGCCAGCCGTTCCAGCGGTTGACACGGCAATCAACGTAGCTTATTTGGCACATTGTGCCAGCCACGCACCACTTCCGGAGGTAGGCGGGCATAGCTTCCGTCAGGCGGTGATATTGAACAATGCATCCCACGTGGCGTTATTACCGCTCCATCTGGGATTGTGAGCGTGGTAACGTCTCTGTGAATGCGTAACCTCGCACAGAGATGATGAGAAAGATTTGTTCGGTCGCTCAGTCCCAACCCTTACCTTCAAGTCATTTTTCATTAACGAAAAAACTGTGAATTTTGACAGTATACAGTCAAATCATTTATAGTCGCAAATGCGACGTTTGCACTTTCCCAGGAAGTAGACTACCTTGACTCCCACAGTGGCAAAACTGAAGTTATCTCTGTCTTCTTCTAACAGAATAGGTAATACGTTTGCAACAAGTGTAACAATTCCGATAACGAGAAGAATGATCTGAAGTTTCAGTAACCTGAGAACAATTTTCCTTATCAAAAAAAGAACTCGAGTTACCTCATAACTCAGGCAACCAAACAAATATCCAACCTGCAAAAAGCTGTTTCTAAACGATGGAATCTCTGATTAAATTTGCAATGCAGTTGTAAGTGTTTCAAAAAAATCAATTCGTCAGACTATACTGTCTATGATACGGTACTCGCCGTAAAAAACGTCAAAAACACGCAAAAAACGCGATTTCGCGTTTTTTCGTTTTTTTTTCTTATAACTCGGTTCAAAATTGAGATTTCAAAGAAGTGAAAACGGCATTGAACTCAGCTCGTTGAGTTCTATAAGATGGTGCCCTAACTTGCCCTGGAGGCACTATCTTGGATTGCGCCATGCACTCGAATTCCATCTCAGAAGTTCATCTCATGTAGTTGCCTGCATGTAATGTGTATATAATCCCGCTAATGAGAACTGGCCGCTACACGGAAATACGGGTCTCAAAAGTTGCCCTAGAATGCGCCAGGCACTCTACCCTGGCCACTACATTGGATCCAGATCTTAGGATCTCCATAGCAATCTGAAATGCTGAGTGACTGAATATATAGGCGCTGTACTCAAGACTCCCTTCTGTCGCGTTTAAATGGAAATCATAGATCAGTTTCCAGCGGGGTAACTAGAGGTATTCCGTGAGGAAACCCAATGTTTAAGGTAATGTTTCTTGGAAATCTGAGAAGTTAGCGACGAAAACTCTTCACCATTGTAGAATACCCTCTCTTTTGTGTAGAAAAAATATGACATACTTGATCGCAAATACAGTGGCACTCAAAAGTGTTCGGCCAAATGCTTTCCCGGCCGTAACTTCTTTTCTACTAAATCAATCAAATTTTAATATGTTCTGAGGGCAAGCCCTTCTTACAGAATCAGCATATCAGTGATGGATAGGAGCAAGAGAGGAGAAAGAAAAAAGAATTCCTTCAAAAATTTCAAACTATGACCAAATTCCAATAACTTCCATATTATTGTAGATATCTTATAACTCAACCAAACAATCGGTCGCATGGTGAATAACACTGAGCTATTCGACACTTTGTCAACAACCTTCTAAATTTGCTTAAATTTTAACAGGACTGAGATGGAATCGGTAAATGAATTTCTTTATTTTTCTTTGAATTTTTCTTCCTCCACCCTTGCTCCTATAGATTACCAGCTTGGCACCGCACGCCATTGCGCGCATGATGAGGAAGGCGTAAGCGAAATTAAGCTGATGAAAGAGCGTTACGTCTCAATACTTCCTCGTAAAATGCCTTAGCTGACTTCCATAGATTGCGTTCATTTGTGCTGAAGTCGTACCTGATACGCGCGGTAGACTGTGGAGTTAAAGAGCATGTGAACAACAGCCATGCATTGAGTGTAAGGACAATTTAGCGGTCGCATAATAGCTGATGATGATGTTGCTGTAGAAATACCCAGTATTGATTTTGTATAATTTCGAAGATCCACCATACATTCTTAGGAACTTTAGGACTGTAGCGGTCGAGTGGTGCTCGATGCTTATAATAGCATCGCAAATGAAGTGATATCCAAAAACGCGTAACCTAATATCTGAATCTTGAATGGCCTTTATCTCCTTATTTTTATTATCATCCGTTATCACTTTTGTCACACAACAAATATGTTCTCGTTCCACCCTATACATCACTTGTCAGAATCAATGTCTCACCGCTGCTGGGACACCTGCT
>KZ345500.1:13770-38667 GCA_002352805.1 Teladorsagia circumcincta
AAGACTACCTCATCAATTCAATCCTGAATTTTGCCATTAATTTGTTGCCTTTTTTTCTCCGGGCCCAATTTTGACGTTTGTGTTTATTAAAGTTTTTCTCTTCTAGCGAACAGCTGTTCAACAGCATAGCTACCATCATGATCACTGATATCCCTACATTTGCCGGGGACTTTGAAAGCTCCCCGCTCAGAATAAGTGAAGCTTGATGTTTGTGAATTTGAAGAGATCGTTTTCGGGGTGGCCTTAATTCTTACCTTTCGTCGTTTGGGGGGTGGCCTTAATTCTTACCTTTCTGCTCTGGCAGATACTGATTTAGGGCGCAGGGGAGGCGATAATTCGATGGGCGGTGTCGGTGGATGAGTTATCGCTGCCCTGGGTATCTTCCTCAGAAACTGGAATGTTGGCACTGCAGTGTGAATTCAAGAGACAATTTTGAGAGGGGAGATTTTGAGACGTTTCTGACGGTTTTCTCGCAATGCTGAAGCAACCCTAGGGGGATATTCCGCGCTTACTTTCAGAATTCCTGTCTTCTCACAGCCAAATGGTTCCAAATCAGCTCACCCAGCGGAAGAACAAAAAGAGAGCAATATTCTCAGAAAGCGGAGTTCGGGCTCTGGTTGGCTTGTGCTTCCTGGCTGCGAGGTAGCCATCCGATGTGCGTGTTGTTGTCAAAGTAAACAAATGACTCATCTTCACTGAAGACCGGCTACAGAAGGCTCCAGATAAAACAAAATAAACACAATAAACAGAAAACTTTCCCCAGATGTTGCGGCGTGCTTCTCGCTCGTGGTCGGCAGGGCCATCTGATTCCAGTCAAGACTTCTTCCTGCCACAGTCCTTTCCATCCTGACAGCCTGTGCGTTTGTATCTGCTATCATACCCTGGTAGCGATGTCCGGATGCACTCCCAGTCAATTGTGCGAGGGGCCCACATCAAATGTGACCGCAGGCCCAGTATAAGGTTGATCTTCACATCTCGTTTAATCTTTGCTGTTGCGATTGGACCCCTTGCTCACTACCCCATCAGTAGCAGAGACCGACTCGAATACGACACTGATCTTCTCTGCTGTCCTCCTTCCAATAGGGCACAATTGAGTATCAAATAGCATAATCAATTATAATTGTCGCTGACTAGTTGGTTAATCCGTTAAGAACTTGCTTTCTGAAACCGCACTGTTAAGACTCTTGGATCAGTCGCAGCGCGTACTGTAGATGTTGTACTGTTGATTCAGCGTCAAATTAATGGGTTCTGTTTTTTTTTTCTGCTTCTCCTGTCCTAATTTTGTCGCTTTTTATTTATCAAAATTGGTGGAAATCCAGTTAGGGGGGCACTCCTTGTATCTTGTCCTCAGTCCTAGAGGGCACTTCTCCGCACTTTCTATCACAAGGACAAGATTACATGCGATTGGCTCATTTTTGGCGTACATTTGATAAGGACCGGTGGGTGCCCCAAAATCCACGCATTCTGCCCACTTCCTGCCCAGTTTTTTCCAGTGGTAACCACCCTAGAACTCGTCCACCCTTAAACTTGGGTAGAGTGTCCGTCTCCGTGGTCCAGGATCGTTTCCTCGGACCATGGTAGGTACAGATATGGAAACATCTCAAGGTGTTTCCACACTACACCGACACTCATCGAAAGTACATCTAAAATGATCTGATAAGGTATCGTGAGCGTACTATTCTTATCTTAAGTATCGAAGATCTCAATGGAGTGGCTCCCCCTAACTGGATTTTCACCATCAAAATTTTATCTCTTCTAGCAAACAAGTGTTCAACAGTATAACCATCATTATGATCACTACATTTGCCTGAGGCGTTTCAAAGCTCTGCGCCCAGAATGAATTGAACTTCAACATATTGACGTTATTCGCAATGAAACGGTCTCTCACAGAAAAAAATTTAAATTTGAATAGAAACGGGACATTGAGACAACTCAATAAATGGAATGTACCATAGTACATCCCTCATCGCACAATACGCGCTGCGATTCGTCCAATGACCTGTTTGTACCTGTGCCATCTCGTCGCACGCGGGTTTCCTGTCGGGTACCCAAATCCTTTCCGTGCAACTTGAGTCCATTACATCACCTCTGCTGTCGCTGAATGGCGTCAGACTCCTAGGACAATAAGCGAATTGTAGTAAATGCTCAATGATCACGATACGTGGTTAGGTGGACCGTGTGTGAATTGCCCGGGTGTCCCCAAGAGGCCCGTCGCGGTCGAAGGAAGGGACGCAGACGCGGCAAAGGACGAGTTGCAGCGCATACGGTTAGGCTTCAGGTTAAATAGAGTGTACCATACTACGTCTCATATCGCACAGCATGCGCTGCGACTCATTCCTTGCCGCATCTGCGTCTTTTCCATCGCCGCGCGAAGGGCCTCCTGGAGGACACCCGAATTGCCCTATGTTTTTAACTTGATGTGGGAGCTTCGCTTTCTTTGAAGCGGCGACTAAACTCTCAGGAATTTTTACTCCTTGATTTCTTATCTACTACAAATATGCGCCAGATCATCTGGATTCTGTTCAGTTATTCAGCTATTCAATTGGCAACTTTTTGTTTTCGTTTGTGTTTACAATTTTGATTTGCTTTTTTTTCAGTGCACTTTCATTTCTTCACTACAGAAAAGACGATGATTTTGTGGACAGGCTTTCTTATTTCTACACGTCATCGTTTCTCATTATGATGGCCGTTCTGGTTAGCTTCAAACAGGTACGCGTGTTTTAGGTATACTGTATTTACAAATGGTTCCTCTTGAAATTGATACACTGAATTCCGAGATTGCTGGTGGTTACTGTAATCTATTCTGTAGCAAATGACAACTGACGTAATAAGTGCGTTCAACAATTTTCACCTGTTCTTGTATTCGTTACTGATAAAGGGCAATGGATTATAGCCCTGAAGTTCACAATTAACAAAATTAAAGGACGAATCTGGCAGATGTAATATCTTCCTGCAGGGAACGCAATCAATAGCATTAGAGTACCGAAATATTGATTGTACTGAAGCCCAAGGTGAAATTGGTGCAATAGGTAGAAGCATATGTACGGGGGGGGGTGAAACTTTTTCTGATTTCTGGAGACCAATTTTCTTCAGGTCGAGGCGACCTTCCATTCCATGTTAGGGCAAGAAATCGGAATTGCACAAGTCTGGTAATATGAAAAATGCGGTAATGATGATCGACTTTTCCCACCCGCCAGTAGAGAGGCCATCTACGCGATCGAATGCTTCCACCATTTCCACTCAATATAGGATTTGTTGCGCTTTCTTGTGGTGCTGATCAATTGAGCCTTCAAAGTACGCTCCGTTTCATGAGCCGCTGTTGCATATTGGACAAGTATTTTATCGCCATAAAAACTCCTCCCATCTTGTAATTAATTATTTAGCTATTGATTGCTAAGCCGACTTTAACCGTACGCGTAAGGAAATTGCAATTCTGGAATGGAATGCAACTCCGAGTAGAAATCAGAAGTTGTGGACGACAAAGGGGTTTCACTATAACATTTTATTGAAAATTCCAGCGTTCGGGATAACCTCAGCGGTGACCCTTCGCGAAACCTTTCATCATTTATTTCCACTATATCAGTCTCACCCATTGCAGCCTAATCCTAGGCCCAGAGTTGGTAGAAACGTCAGTTGCACGGCTTACTATGCACAGAGCCGGGGACTGGGTTTCAGATCGAATTCTGTTCAGACCAAACAAGCCTTCCGTCCCGCCTGGTTGGCCCATTGCTGCCAGACTTGTCCTGAATGGCAGAAGTACTGACTTATGCAACCACTGGATGACTGGCTGCGCGCGCCAGGGTATAAGTTGGACCGCCTACAATTTCCACTACGACTTCGAATGGAAGGTGAATGCGTCACAGATCAAGGGAGGAGAATCCGCTCAACGCAGTGCCTTTTTTATTCTGTAACCCAACTGTTGGCGGAAATCGAATTCGTGGCAAACACCATGACCGTCCCAGTGTGGAAGCTTTGACGGTTCTGCCATAAACAATCTAATTCTTAATTCGTCAGATACCTCTTAGCCTTTTCTTCCTTTGTGAACAATCATTGTGTTTTGAAGGAATTTTCAACGTGAAAACTCAGAAACTCAGAGTATTCCCTTATCACGATGGTGAACGTGAGGCAGTAATAAATGGCGGCATCACTTCATGCATGACTTGGGCACATTTTGGGCTAGCTATGCCTCCTACATCCTGGACCGTGCTTCTATGAAGGAGCGATTTTGCATAGGATAAATACGTAGCCTGAGGCCGTTACGATTCTAACTGGAAGTCTTGTATTGAGCGTGGCACACTCAAACGCGTAAATGAGCAGGCTAATGCCATCGTTTATAGCCTTTCATTTCCATCGCTTTTTAGATGTCGTAGGTTTTTTTAGCGGTACCTAGGTTTGCAAAAATTATTGTAGATGAAAATAAATAAATGATAAATAAGGACTAATAAAGCAGGGAAATATGTTATTTTCAATACCCTTAACTGAAACTTTTTTATTTCGATCTGATGATTGTTCGTTTTTTTTGTTCGCATATCAGGCGCTTCTGGCTTCGCCATCGCCTGTCCATAAAACTACTTTTGTGCCAGGATAGCGTAGATCCGGAATTGAAGGCAGTGAACACGATGCCTGGCGGGCGGAGCGGTTTTGATGAGGCTACTGAGCGCCACAGGTGGGTTGAACCCCTGGGGGTGTGCTGGTACCGCCACTAAACGTCCTCCCACCAATGGGGCTCAATGACGCCATTGAAACCGCTCCACCCTACTACCATCGTGTCACTATGTTCAGAATCCATTTCAGGTGGCATTTTTCACTTATATTCGAAATTTTTATAGTAGTAAGCACTTAATTTATGTCGTTCTAGTGAAATTTGCACATTTCAGTTCGGTGGTCGTCCGCTGGAGTGTTGGGTTCCGGCGCAGTTCACTGCAAGTTGGGAGGCCTACACAGAGATGTACTGTTGGGCGCAGAACACCTATTGGGTTCCCATAGAACAGGTACCACCAATTATTCCCATATTATCACGAAAAACCTATTATCTACAGATCACATGCCACATTTCAGGATATCCCTGTCGACATAGCGGAACGAGAATATCGCCAAATATCATATTATCAATGGGTGCCGTTCTTTCTATTGATTCAGGCCTTCCTCTATTATATTCCGTGCCTTATGTGGAGATTAATGAGTGACAAATCCGGTAATCCTTTCTCCTAGCATTATACAGAATTTTACTCACCAATCTTACCCAAAAAAATGAGAATTGCCGCATCTTGATGCTGCTTCTATTTGGATACGCCATGCGTTCGGTTTTCACCAGTATGCTTAGAAGCATTCAGAGAAGGACTGACTATGCCAAGCTATTAATCGCCTTAATCTCGCTCTTACTGGCCAATTTATTCGGTATGCGCCGTGCGTTCGACTTTAGTTTCAATTCTTGGAAAAATAATAACTCTATTCAGCCAGGGAGGTCTCTGAGCTTTAAAAACACGCCATTAAAACGGCCCTGGCAAAACCCACAGTGTTCGCTCCATCCTTGGTAATCTATATAGCGAACACGGCACCAGGGAATTGAATGGAAGGAGAGTCCAAAGAAAAAACGATTGGTCTCTTTGCCATTAAATTAATGGCATTGCTTTGAAGTGATGTCAATGATTCCAAACGATGTTTACATGCGGCCAGCGCGCTGCTCCAGCTCTTCTTTGATAGCCCAACGAAGCAAATTGCCGCGATCGATGTCGGGGGACTGTGCAATGGAAAAATACACAGGGATTTTTCAGGTATCCGACTCAACGACATTGTTCAAATGGCCACCGAAAAAGAAAACATTGAACCGGATTATCGCATTCGGACCATCGAGTCGCTTTCAAGGCATATCGAGTCTGCTCTAAGGTACGATCTTTGTCCTCGTTTCAATTGTTTTTTTTACAAGGATGCTGGGCAGTGAACAAAACTTCCGCCCCAGACTGGGCTCAAACCCGCAAGTGCTCACCTGGCAAGTGCGCTACAAGTCACTTTACTGGGGCACCGTTCCATCCCAATTTAGCTTTTTCATGGTATACTTACCTACACACTTTTCATGGTGTACACTTTTTCTGTAGAAATACCGCTGAAGCGCATTCAAAGGCACACCCCGAAATGAGTTCTTGTGGACCAATCTTTTTTGGTGGGTAGGATGGAGGTGTCTACTAAAGTCAAAGATGTCCCGATGTATCCACTTGGAAGCGCGGGAAGAGGTCGCTTTGCCTTACGAAGAATATTTCGATCGCTTCCACTTTTCATTGTTCGCATAATGTGGGTAACTGCGCGCTTTCATCCGTAGTACTCTTTTGCCCACCCTCTCTCTTTTGTGCTCATTGTCTCGTTGCCTAAACACAGCCGGATTGTAAAAAATTGAAAGCCTTCACTTTAGCGTTTTCCTGGTCTTTATTTTTCAATTCCGGTCCTCTTCGCGTTTCATATTCATGTAAAATATTCAGATAAGCTTGTTTTTGGGATTTGCGATGTGCTTTTGAGATTTGTTAGAGAGACCATTCATGGTAGAACAAACGGATCCATTAAATTTTTATCCGATTCATGAGAACTGTTAAATAACGACTAAGGTAACTATTTGCTTGTTTGGCCCTAATGTCGAAACAAAGCCGACGATTGAAGCTGAATTCTCCGATTAAACTGGTTCGCTCTCCTTGAAGCGGAGCTGATTTCGCGGCTCGGATATGCATGACAAGGGTCTCTAATCACTATCCTAGTCTTCATCCCATGCAAAAATGTGTTTGGCGGTAAGGTAACGGAGTGAGAGACTACCTGTTTTCCTGTCTCCCATTTTTCTCTCCCTTCTTCTTCATCAAATCTTCCGACCAAACGCTATTTTTCCGCGCTGTTTAGTCCCTTCAGTGCTGAAAGCCAGTTGTGGAATTGCCTTGTTATGATTCTTCTGCTGCTATTATATCTGTTCTCCATAAGTCGGCTACACTGCACTCACATACGTACAGGGGTGGCCATAAAAGAAGAAACACTTCACATCACATCGAAACGGCATTGATCATACTTTGCGGTATTCATACCGTTTGGTCTTAATAGAAAAATGAAGATCACATTCACGTCTTTTGGAAAGCTTCATAGCAGCATTCTGTTCCGACGATACCGGAAGAATTCACCATGGAAACGATGTTCTCGGTTCGAGCCCAACGTGGTCCTCAACGAATCGTGTACTATTACGAAGATATTCAAGAAACTGGTAGAATGCGGTCTTTCATATTCAGGGCTACTGCCTCTAGTAAAATTTGTGTATCAGCTTTAGGCCTCTTGAGCTTGACGGTGATGGCAGATGACGTCATATTCTTAAGACAACAAGGGCAGTGAACAGGGGCTTGTATGAGCGCATGGAGAGACACTGAAGGAATATTTTGCCGAGAGGGTTCCATCGACCAGGGGAACCGTGCGAGTTAAAATTTGCCTTTTTCTGGCAACCCCTGTAGAAAATTTTGAATGAACATCTGAATCTTCTGCTGTTAAGGAATGTGCCTTTGAATGAGAAAAAATAATGAAATGAAAATGAGCCTCGTTTGTAATAGGAGGTTTCTCGTTCGTCACCGCTGACGATGTCGTACACGTAATCACCATGTGTGCTGTACTTGTAGAATTTATGCAGAAATTGTGAGAAATCGAATTGTGACCACTACCTTGAAGCTATAATTTCGAGCCTCTAGCTGAATATTACTTCTGTAGTTTGATGACGCGATTTGACCCCGGATCAAGTTAATGGGGTACTAGCGCTCGATGAATAAAACAGGAGCGTAGAGGGACGGGCATGCAAGAACAAGTAAAGGGGAACCATCGGAAATTAGAACAAAAAATATAGACCTTTTCGCTACAATGTGAAGGAGAGTATGGGTAAGAAGCGATGTGAAAAATCATGAGAGACGAGACGAAAAAGGAATTTCCCCAAATGGGAGAGCATGAAGATCTGTGAGATGACGTAGATTGCACCATACTACCACGGTGGGAACACCAGGATTTGGGGCCTAATAACGTCGCTCGCAGGGCATCTTCGGACATACCGACGCATCACATTCCACACAGCCCCTGATCCCTTTCAGCTTATCCGCTCACCACATCCTGGGTTGAGCCTTTGATTAAAACCGCAGTATAAATTTAGTATGCGATCATACTTTGCGACCCACCCCCCCCCCCCCTACTCATAATGTTTCCTTTATGGCTAGCTACCTTTGATTTTTTTTCTCGCTATTATTTGACTTTTCACGACTTTCTTCCACACCTTGAATTATTGAATGCGTTATGATTGTTATTATTATTATTATTGTTATTAGTATTTTTACTATTACTATCAAATATTACCGAGTAGAACCGATATAAATAATGATATGTTAAGGTATCAACATACAGCCACGTCACGGACGCAATACACATTGCATAGAGTATTCAAATGTTTCAATATGCGCTACTATGAGAGTTACGTCACCGGAATGTATCTGGTAAGCGGCGGCGTTTTGTGCATATTTTGTCGATTAAGTATTTCACGAGAATATTACATTCAGGCGACAAAAATTATGTATGTGGGAAATATTCTCACTAATCTCGTGTTGGTGAACAAATTCCTTGAGACGGATGACTATTCCATATACGGCCTAGGCGTTTTGAGGGATCTGCTGTTCGGCAGGACATGGATGGAAAGCGGCAATTTTCCACGAGTTACACTTGTGAGTGACTTTTGAAATATATGGTATATTAAAAACACTGATCACAATGGTTGGAGGATGGGGTCGGTTCACCACTGACGCTCAATGATGTCATCCAAATTGCACCGCACTCCAGAAGCCAGGTGCAGCAAGCCCCAACTAGGAGATGGGTTCCCAAACTCTGTATCTCTGTACTCTTCCCATATTCTTACCCACGAGAGCCGCGTCATCGACAGAGTAGAGACGCAGAGTTTTGGGTACCCATCCCCTAGTTGGGGCTTGCTGCACCCGGCCTCAGCCGTGGTGATCACTGTCTTTGAGGCATATTTTTACGGCAAGTACATAGATATATAGGAGCAATTTATTGGGTACCAAACCGATCCCAAGCTTCTTATGTAAACTCTGCCTCTTTAACGTCTCACCCTGTGAATTCGGGTCTCGCTCAAGGGGTCAAGAATGCTGCAGAGAACTTCTAGCATAGGATAGGGACTGAATTCCTCAATGCGGGCTCTTCCGCGAGCAGTGACATCTTAAATGTTCGAAGATTAAAGTTCAGTGATCACCAGAATAAATAAATTCAGTTGCAAAGAAGATGTAGCACATCACTTTACTCGATGCTAATTGTGGGCTCGAAGTAGGGTCAACCGTCCGTTGGCGAACACTTTCACGCTCTCCCTCATCTCCCCTCTCAAAGAGCCTTGGTACGACCTCTACCACCACCATCAACTGGCCTTGATACGACCTCTACTAGCACCACCAGCTCGGAGGTCGGGGGAGGGAGAATTTTTCCGCATTGCTTCTTTTCAGTGTTTCCCGACAAAATCGTCACAAAACACGTTAGTATGACCCCTCTCCCTTCACTGCGACACAACCCCAACTTCCACCACCATACCCTTTCTGAGAATCTCAGCGACAAGACCCCTTTTTGTTACCCTCATCAAAACACTAAAACCAAAATACGGCTCCTCTTCTCTTCCTTCCTCCCTCTTCCTCGTTGAACTTTGTACAACGGACTGTTTACCGTAACTAGATTGGGGCATCGTTCAAGAAATTCCACAGTCCTTTTCAAAACACTCACACTTTCTTATTCAAATCTCAGAAATTATCGCACCTCTCAGACATTCTAAGGTACAAGGGCAGGGGAACTTTAGGGATAGCTCCATTGAGGCGATACATCAACTAGCAACATGGAACTACTTCCGAAATCACTATGGGGAACATGAGCAAAGCACAGGTTGTTTTTGAAAAAAAAAACATTCAAAGTGTGAATTCATCATTTATAAAACGATTTCAAAAATTGGGTATGTAAAGAGCAAGTATATAGATTACATAAGGTCGGCCGTTTTCTAACGGTGGTACTATACAGTGACCCCGTGTTCGAAGATTCGATAGCTATGTACCTTTACGAGCTGAATTCTGAGAAAACGTCTCCTTTTTTACTTTTCCGGTTCCTTTTTTCCGATGGTTCGGATGTTTTCGGTGATAGCAATTATACATGTGTTTCTTTTCATGCCGATCAGTCTTCAAATAAGGTTGCGTAAGAGGTAATGCCGCCTGTTGCATTCCCCCCACGTCTTTCTCCCTCAGGTGAACGTGCCTCTGCTCAAAGTAATACAGTAATAACAATGTTACAGGAATAGTAAAAACCAAAAAAGGCTCTCACTCGATAGTTGCAGCTACTATTTGTGACCAGAATAGATATTTTCCGTCAATAGTGGCGCGTCCGCCTTGCCCAGGGAATAAACGAAGGAACAATCGTTGCTTGCTCCCGCTTTTAGGATTTCATTGTTGCAAACAATTTCAGTGTGACTTCGAAGTTCGCGTACTTGGCAACAATCAGCGACATTCAGTACAATGTGTGTTGGTGATCAACATCTTCAACGAGAAGATCTTTATCCTTATATGGTTGTGGTTCACGCTGCTTTTCGTCGCATCCACCCTAGACATGCTCTATTGGTTCAGCATCTCCATGTTCCACAGGTGATTCCTATTTTGCTTTTTAAAGTCGAACAAATATTTTCTTCCATGCTTTATCTTCTAAACCTCTCAGAGGTCGATTCCTGTCGTAACGTACGGATTATTTTTTTTTTCCATTTTGCAATAGTCATTTTTACGCAGAAATCCTTGTTCTCCGCTGTAGGCGAAAGCCTGGTAATGACCGAGACCGTGGAGCAGGGTCCATCATCCGTTGCGCAGTTCTCAACGAGGGGGTCGTTTTTGAGTTTTTTGTAGGGAAGTCATATTTTGGGCTGGTGAAGGAGAAAAGGTTGAGGAGGGGGGGGTTGTAGCTGTAGGTGGGGGAAGCGGTGTTTGAAGCGGCTTTGCGATCGCGATGAAATGCGACGATTGGGGGGATGGAATAAGAAGTATTGAAAACTACTCCTGTACATATGTACTTCTTCTGTTTCTTGAGTCTTACGTATTTCACCCTCCCCCCCCCCATCCTCCCTCACCGCTCGACGGCTGCCTTGGAGGGAAAAATGTGCAGAGTTGGGACACGCAGTTGGAGCGCATCGTCTGATCTGAGATTAACATTCTCTTGTAGAAACAGCTACAGAAGTGGGGTACATTCTCTTGTAGAAACAGCCACAGGAGTGGGGTGATGGTCAGGGCGGGGAGGAGGAGGTCGTATTCGCGACCCCCCTAAGGCTGACAATGGTGGTAATGGGTATATCGAGGCCTCACAAGAAAGGGAGTGGTAAAAAATTCCAAATTTGCGCAACGCACGGTTGGCTTTGCCCAGCAGGAGTCTGGCAAAAGTCGATTTTCCGTGGCAATATTACAATGACGGGCACTATCTGTTGCTTAGAGGCTGCGTTTGCGCGGGGCTATCCGCTTTTTGCGAATTACGAGCTCTCCAAGGGTATGCTAGTAGAAGCCCTGGATAGGATGTGCCTTAGCAAGTACTCCTGCGGGACACTTCCGATTTATCTAGCATCTGAACTCTAGCTATTTGTACTCACTACTCCCCATGTTCTAAACAAGTAGTACTCAAATACTAGTTTTTTTTTTGAAAAATTGTAAAAAATGGTCAATTCGAAAGTACTGAGCAGGGTTTTCACTTTCTGGAGACGTAGTGAGAGGATGTGAGACCAATCAATCTTAGTGATAACTATAACTAACACAGAGTGGAGCTACATAGTTACCATTGGAGTGGTAGACTGGGCCTTTGACTAACATAAAACGATGTGATCTGAATGTTGCCATTAATTAATGAATTTTTTCACCTCAAAACCTTGCTAGCGAAAAGAAAACCAGCAAAATTAAGCAATAGGATTTTCGAAAAATTCCGTTTCAGAGATCGATTTCGTTTTGTGCTGAGGCATTTGGAGCTGACGTCTGATCCAGACAAACCCGAACTGTTCCGAAAAGAGAAACGGAAACAAGTGGAGCATTTTCTGAGGACGTACCTGAAAGTGAGCTTAGGTTGAACAATTTAGCTATTCGAATCGGACGCTACGAACACTATCCTCAACGTGGTTTAGGTAGATGGTGTCCTTGTACTAAGAATGATCGCCTTACACGCTGGTGTCATGTTCTGCACGGAGATTACGGATGCGCTGTGGAAGCGGTATCTGTCTCAGCACCCGGAGAATCTAATCGATGAGGATTCGAGTCTGCTCACTTTTGCTAGGTAAGGGGCGTGATGGGCGTTACTTTGAGTTGGTGGGGTATATGGGTTCAGAAAGTCATTCCGAGCGCCGGTCTCTTCAATTTTGAGGTATACTTTAGGAATTCAGGGGGATTTGTGAATGTTTCCGTAATATATGGGTCAAACCACCAGATTCCAGAGCGCAGTCGATTCGTCGCAAACGACACGACAGCAGTGGTAGTCAGGAAGGACAGAATCACCAACGACTTGGTAGAATGCTCTCGCACAGGTAGACTGACAAGTGCTCGATTTATGTGTGCTGACAATAAACCAATCTCTTAGGAGTACTGGCGGTAGCTTTCGTCTAAACCGTACCGGATCAACGAACAGATCGCTTACGGAGTCGAAAACGATGCCTCCCACCACTACTCCCCCGGCAACTACTGCAAGGTTAGTACTCAATAGAACTACTTGCACTTCTTTCCAGATTCGCCTTTGTGGAGAGTCAGAGGGATTTCGGTGCAGCAAAGCGCAGACATTTCAAAACCATAACAAACGTTCTCTTATAAATGAATATCGTTTAGAAAAAGTAGTACTCTCAGGCGCTTTTTTGCACTAGCCAATTTATTCTCCCACTCGCGAGCATCGCTTACTGCGACAAGTGGGGGTACCCGACAAGAGACCCATTGCGCGGGAGAATGCAGAGACGCAGACGGGTCAGCAGACGTGTTACAGCGCGTGCCGTAGCGAATCAGCGTCAAGTCAAACGAAAGGGAACCATGCCACACAGCACAATACGCGCTGCAACTCGTCCGCCAACTCGTCTGCGTCTCTGCCTTCTTGCTGCGCGATGGGCCTCCTGTAGTGCGCTCGAAACTTGAATTACTGTAGTCCGCACGAACTGATGCACCAAAATACCTTTTCGACTATCTGAATGCCAGATTTTTTTTCTACAGATTCTAGCCAGTTGATACGTTTTCTTGTTTGTTTGATTACTTGATTTTGATTATTTTATTTTTATTGTGTTCACACTGTCGCTTATATCGGCTACTCAAAGGCGTTAGCTTAAATAGCATACTACGTCTCATATCGCACAGCACGCGCTGCAATTCGTCTTTTTCCGCGCCTGCACTCCTTCCTTCGCTGCGCGGTGGGCCTCTTGGGGGACACCATGTGTAGCCAACGACACGTGCCCTTGAAATAAATCGTGGCCGCTGCCTTTACATTCTGTTTATACTCCGATCTAGCTTGCGATTTCATTCAGTTCTTCGATTATTTTCATTTTGAGAATGTTATCACTCATGCATCCCAATGTGTCGTGCTTCACCCGATTGTACACAAGAACTCTATTTCAGCCGTTCTAAGGTCAAACCTCGCCGTACCGTCGTCACTATAACGAGTCCCAGTACCGATGTGACAGAGCCGAACGGTGGCGACACAATCCAAGAGGCCAGCAAACGAGAAGGCGTTCCGTTAGCCGTGTGATCTCGTCCTGATTGCCCACAGATTGCCATTCCAATGACTGCCTCACATATTCATATTTCTCCCTATATTAGGCGTTTACACGAATTCTCTTCCCTCTCTACCATACGGGTTTCTTCTGTTCCTTTGCGAAGATCTTCTATAGGGTCCTTTTGATGCAGATGTTGACTTCTCGTTGTCGTTATTCCCGGCGTTCGGACGGTATTTTTTGGAGTAATCGCACCCCAGTGTCACTTTGATCGAAAGCTCAACATACCGTATCCGTCTCTCGTTCGAACGTTCACCATACTCAGTTCTCGCCTTATATCTAGTGTTAATTTGATCTCGAAACCTTTTTCACAAAAATCTCATAAATCGAGGATTGAGCGGGCTTCCGATTTCCGGTTTTTGCGATTTTGAAAATCGAATATGTGATTTCTTCCGCTCGTTCCCGATCCAAACATTATCTCCGCTCCTCCCCCTTATCTCCTTGGAGCCAAATGTTCACGTGCCAACTGATCGATACTCCTGTCCCATTGCTCTCTACCGGTACTACCTTCATATCGATTTTATTATCCCCACAGAGATACTGCCCCTTTTGTTCTCATTACTAGTATGTTGTATGCTTTAAATTCTCCATCCTACGTAATATAAATAGTTCGAGGAGCGTAATTATTGAATAAAGCTATATTTATTGAGCCATTTCAACAAAAACATGAGTCACATTGAGGGATATGTTGTGGGGCGAATCCTTTAACTTTGTTAGGTTACGACATATTTTACGACAGTAATGCGTAAACCATTTACCGAGTTATGTACAGACAGTCGAAATCACAAAACTCGTAATGACCTTAGCGATGAAATAGAGCCTTCCACTAAGACTGCACTTAATTATGGGCTATTTCTAGCCCAGCGTCCATTTTCCATTGTACTTCACCAAACAAGCATTGTAGCCACAAATCGTAGTACAACATCTGGAAAATCAGAAATATTCCGAGTAATAAAAATTTATCGGCTCACAGTTGAGTTGCAAACGACTCTACGACACGCTACCTACCTGCTCCTCTACCTCACGCTCATAATTAAGGTCCTTCCAAGAGAAAGGGGCGTTAATTATGAACGTGAGCTTAGTATTCAAAAACAAACATTCCATACACGGTAAGCTGCTTTCACAGTTGGCGGTCCGTGCGTACTTGACGCGCAGTCGGCCTCTTTCGATCGATAACCTCGATTTCGGTGCATTTCGGGCCGACTGCGAGCCAAGTACGCATCGTGCGCCATGGCGCGTGTTGACGCTTTTCACCCTCTCCGCCCGGTACGCACGGACCATACGGACGCCAACTATGGAAGAAGCCTAAGGCATCCTGATGTGATTCATAGCAAAAAAAATAGGTAGATAAACAAATATTCGATATTAGTATGGAGGGCAAGAGCATATCTGTGCATTATTAATACATTCACGACAGTGCGTGTACCTCTGCACCTTTCTGTTTATTTTTTTTTCACGATCATCAATTTTTTTCAACAATCTCACTGCTGGTGATAGATGCCTAGTTTTTTCGGATGAGATAATGCATGCCACTGTTCTGAAATATGAAAAATGCCAGATATATCGAAAAAATAGCCAGAATCGGCAGAAATTGAGACGCGCAACCGCGTCTCATTGTAGTCAATGATTAAGTCATTTATTTGAAGGCTGTACAAAGCGGAGCTGGCAGAAACAGGATACAGTGCGTTGCAGAACCGTGTTACACCCCACCCTTTCAGAAAAAAATATGAATATTTCGGTTTCTAGGGAACGTTGTACATCACAACCTTTGAAATCAGGACCGCCTTTATAGAAAACCTATACTCACAAGTCATCAGGTTCTCCAACTAGTCTCCTGCATTTTTGTTCTAATTGTAATTTTTTGTTCTAGAACAACAAAATCATAGGACACCTCTCTCTCAAACTCTTAGAAGTACGGGAATATGTCGAATCTCATTGTTTTACTATTCCAAAGGATATGACTATTTTATCCGCTCAGCAGAATGAAACTATTCAGACAAGGAGAAAATTGCTGCTAATCTTTATGCGTATTTGATTCAAACTGGTACCCATCAGGGGGGATCCGTTGCCTCAACATTAAAATTGCGTTGATCTTGTGAGCATTTGCGCAGTCATTGCTTACAAAGGTCCCGAAGTGAGTCTCGACATGATTCAGACCCGCATTCTTCTCTCAAATTCTGAGTGGTGCCAAGATTTTGCACTCTTCGCACGCTCGCAGAATCCTGCGCTAGTTGGCTAAATCGGTGACTATTGCAGGGACCTTCAGTTTTACCCGATTTCTCTCGTAGAAGTGACACAGGGTGAGCGTACGAAGGTGAATTTGTTTGATGCAGTCTTCGAGATTTAAGCCAATCCTTTTGGGAGTGTGAGTGGTGTCTAGTGGAGTCGCCATACACCGAACAAGTGCTACTATCGTTGCTGGTTGGATCGAAGGATCCAACAGCAGTAAGGAGAGTTTTGAGTGGTGTTCAATGATTTTGCAACGGCTCTAAAACTGAAAAATTTGTCTGAAAGTGCGGTAAACCAATCGGATAACCTGGTGACTTGTGCGCATGTTTTTTGTAAAGGCGGTTTCGATTCTACAGGTTGTGATGGACGACGTTTTCTAGAACTCGAGATACTCATTTTTTTGAGGGGGGGGGGTGTCCTGTGAGGCTGCGTGACAACAGAATCGTGAGCTCGCCGCGTTAGCGGGCGTGGCCACGACGCCGCGGCAAATGGGCGTGTCCACTTGCCAGTTATCCGATCGCGAAGGCGTGAAACGCTTCGAGAGTGGCTAGATTGATTGTGTGTGATTGTGAAGGACTTTTAAATGAACCTCTGATAGTGAAAGTCTGCCTTTTTCTACATTTGAGCAAAGATCCATCACCTTCATTAGTCTCTAATGCTCTAATCTTAATTTGTAGCACTTTTTCATGAAAGGCACAGCGCTCCTTTGAGTTATAGAATCAAACATGGATATAGTTCGCCGATAATTCCACATATAGTTCCTCAGAACACCATGATTATTATTCGGAATTTATTTTCTTAACGAAAACCAAGCGATAGCAGACAAAACAAGGAACTAGGATAGTCGGTGTGGAGATTCTACTCTTTCCCTGAAGCGATAGGCTTCCTAACGAATGAACTGAATTTTTCGAGGCACTCGAATTAATCGATGTTAAGACTTTTCTGCTTCTGCGAGTCAATTTCGCTAAGGTTTCTCTTCCAATATATTACCATGACTCTCAAATCCTCCTCTGATCACCCTGATTTTTTCAAATTTATTGGTATAACGATATGTGAGATGAATTGTCTGTTTTCACTCCGTTCAAGTTGAAAGAAAGGAGGCAGTTCAGAATCACATACATATAATCAAAGGCTACATTCACAGAGGCCACTCGACATCAGCATTGAACGAACTTTCAGAGAAAAGTTGTAAAAAAATGATACTTGCTGTGCAGCTATTGGTTTTAGGTCCATTCTCTCATGCTAAAGTGCTGATTGAGTCTTCTGTATAAGATCTACTATAAAAATCAAGGAGAATGGAACATTAGCTATTTTAGATAATGTTGTAAACACGGAAAGATGGCATCCAGTACCATATGATGCGAGCGATACTGATTTGGTGTCTTTAATCTGGGCTCCAAATCTAATTTCTGAAGTAGGTAGTATCTGACTCAACCTACTATCTCAGTCATAACGAAATACCCCGGGACATTTCAGGTCGACAGCATTTTGTCCTTGATATAATCAATTACACCTCTGATACTGGCGGCTTCGCCGCAGGCCCTGCTTTTTAACCGTGGGCCACACACGCTCAGACTGCTTAGACAAAAAGCAGAAATATACAGTAAATGGTAGGAGATTTCAATGAACCTGTTCTCTCAAGTTGGTCCTAGAAATGCTGCACTAAACCACGGGAAATTATTAAGTTTAGCAGTTTTGTTCACAGAACCCTTATTATGCTTACATGAAGGTAGTGGCGAACGTAAGCCCCGTTGCCTAGAATTTGTTAAGCATTGACTGGGAGCGGGGAATCCAAGGGAGACTGTTTCGTTCACTAAGAACCACTAATATTCGTTATTTGAAATATATGCAGTTATACAAGATATAATCTCGGTAACCACGTGAAGGAATTCTCACTTTCTATATCTCGAGTAACCAAAGAACAGATAATATGAAATCACAGTGGGTTATGTGGTAAACAATGTACTTTAAGAGGGCATGGTTATCGTAGCTTAACAGAACAAGTTCATCCACCTTCAGTTCACACTGTAAGGCATCGTACTAGTCACAGACAGAGAGCATGGAGACCGCCATTATGAAGGCAGCACTCGTCCTAATATCGCCGCCCCCTCGCCGCACCATTCGCCGCACGCGGCGGCGCGGTGGGCAGACGATTCTGTTGACCGTTCCCCGTCCTGTGATTTTGCAATGCTCTTTAGTAAGCAATGACTGCGGTTGCGGTGAGCTAATTGAAAGCTTAATCAATTGAGAGCGAAGTTGAGAAATGTGGCTAGCCCGATGTACTGGTCAACACACATATTCGGAAAGCACGAGATCCGTTTGCGAGCGCCGATAGGGACGGAGCGCACAATTCAGTCTCTTTGTGATAACCATGAGAATTGCTAGAGCCAAATCACCACAATACTGATTCGATACGATTCTCAATTCTCCGAATGCGATTTTCTGATTAATGGAATGCTTCGAAGAGGAGAAGAAGTATTAGCAATCATAACAGTCCCTCCAAGAAACGACAATCCTGGCCCCGGTTTTGCTCACACTTTACCTCCCTAATCCACCTTGCTAAAAAGGAAAAAAGGATGGGAAAATGATGGTGGGTCCAGTGTTAATTCGAATGTGTCAGAGTTGCTTGGCAATTCAAGTCGAGTAATAATTCGCATCTAAAAACAGGCATCGTTCATTCAACTATCAATATTTATTATTCCCTGATGATCATTCAGCAATATCCAACTTCTGTATCTTATTTCTAATGTAGGACCCATGATCAAGTTTGGGAGAACCTGCAGCAGGACACTTTTAGATAGAAAACCAAAGATTTTTTATGGAACCCCGATTGTGAGCCTTCAGGTGACTTTGAAGTGTTCACGTACACAGTATCTTTTCCCGGTCCTTTCCCCTTTCCATTTACCATAAAAGAAAGCATTTGTCACTGATCAATCCTTCCGGGTTCCGCCACGTATTCTGCTTCCTTGCATACTCGTAATAGCGTCCCGAATGTGATAGGCCTACACAACGACATGAGGGCTGGCCAGCGCATAAGCCGGTGTTGTTTCTCACACACAAGTCTTGTACCAATCAGTCAACCCCAGGTATGAAAGGTGTGGCTGCAAGGACGGTGTGCAATCCAGGATTTGAATCTCGGATCGTGCGCGTGATAAGCGATGTCACTTACTACTTCATGAAGTAATGTCACTATCAATATTGTAGGCCCGTATTGAGGGCAGAATTTACGTTGAGAAAGTAAACCATTCCAAATTAGGTTAGGAATGGTACCAGAAAGAAAGAAAAAAGATGAGAAATGGCCCAGAACCCGACAAATGGGACAACCGGCAGCGGAAGATTTGATCTAGAATGGCTCACTCTTTGCGCACTTGGCGATTCACGCCCACCGACTATCTAATCAATCGTCGCAATCTATGCGAAGCGAGTGACTAGATAGCAGAGAGAGCGTTATATTAAAGTGGGCACAACGCTCAAGAGGCCCACTTGTATCCCCACTAGGCAATTTTCTCCTACTTCTTCCTTCATTCTTATCGTGAAGTCCTCCTTTGAAGCTGAAATAAAAAGTAAAAATAAAAATAATTATAGTGAAGATAAATATAAAATCTCATTCCTTCCCCCTGATCTCGGCACTCTTGCCCTCTTCAATATAACGCTCTCTCATCTAATCACTCGCTTCACATAGATCCGCGGCGAGTGATTAGATAGTCGGTGGGCGTGGATCGCCAAGTGCGCCAAGAGTGAGCCATGCTAGATCGCCGAGGTCAAATCTTCCACTGCCGATTGCGTGTCAGTCCGCTTCCTCAAAAGCTCCGCTTGTATCTTCACTAGGCAGTTTTCTCCTACTTCTTCCTTCATTCTTATCGTGATATCCTCCTTCAGAGCTATAATGAAATGTAGAAATAAAAAATAATTATAGTGAAGATAAATATAAAGTCTCAAAGAGTCGCAGATTTTTGTTATGATTAGACTCAGCAGAGAACGGCGTGGACATGAGGTAATATCCATACAGATGAAGAAGACATGGAGGTGACTTACTTTCGCGGCTGCATTGAGTTCCTTGACGGGCACTCGGCATCCGATAGACACCAACTTGTCGGTTTTCTCATCGTACACGTCATTTGCAATGTGTACGGATCAGGACAGCTCTCTTGCTCCTCCGTATCGGAAGAGTATACTAAAACTTGCAGCTATGTAGAGCACCAGGATATGAGATAGAGGGGGTGCAGATGATATGGGAGTTCATTCTCGAGTTGAACAAAAAAGCATATGATGTGCAAGGAATTTTGCTCGGGATCAAAAAGGTCAATAATGGTCATTCACGGCGCATGTCGCGTTCCAGCCAGTGGTTGGAGATCAGTCCACCTTTCCTGATGGTGTGACTAAGAAATTCCTTTGTCATCCATTTCTCTCCGTATCTTCCTCTAATCCTACACCCGACTACTTACCTGTCTTCCATTTTTCAGGTATCATGTGAGGGGTGGGATATGTAACACTCAAACACATTGAAACTACATATAGAAAATCTTGAAAGTTCTCGGATTTCCAAAAATCTCATCTTTTCCAAAAACACAATGCCATTCCCGGCCAACACGATTTCTCTGAAAGGAGATTAATACAGCCTTCCTGTTTTGAAAGCCGCTCAAGCAGTGCTAGACCTTGATTCCAGTGGAGTGCAGCGCTGCGCTCTCAATTTAAAGGAATCCTTTCCTGGAAAAATCATGATTCTATCTTACCCATAGATCACTGGCTTGATACCCATCGTCCACGATAAGAACAAAAAATTGCACTTGTTTTGGTAAACAATTCGAAAAATCGAAGGGACTGGTAAAAGAACTGGTACTCAAATTCCCGCCGGACATCTGTCACAAATGGTGGAAGTTACTAGCCAGAAAAAAACACGGCTCTCATATTTTTCCATTGTGAACCCGAAGAAAGCAGCTGGGGCGGGTAATTCGGTCACAGGTTACTTCGCGTTGCGGGATATTCGTATCTCATTTGATCACATTAGAAACTTGGTAAATGAGGACCTGGGGTTGGACGCAAAAAAGAGGCACGATCTTTTGGGGCAACCTAAAGCTTGGGCGTAGAGCAATTTTCATCAAATAAAACTTGATCTGCTGAACATAGGGCTTACATAATGGAAATCGCCGATGTCGTGTAACACTCTGCGGTACTCCCATGTGAACGCACATGTTGTAATTGCAGCCGGTTGGACAGCACTTTGCCGGCATCGTCGACGATCCGTGACAATCATAGTCGTTAGAGCACCTTGAACCACATAATAGGCAATCGTAAAGACAAATAATGAACTGGGTAAGGCAACAGTTCCAGCAGGTTCTGTTGCCTTCGATACCTACGGTGCGGAACGATGCGCTAACCTTAGACAAGCACACATGAAGAGACACTGTACAAAAATCTCACCTTGAAACATCGCTAGAGTGGAAACAAATACTGTCGAAGGAGGCGGAACTTACCGATTAGGTTATCGCTACCCATGAGCCAGTCGTGGAAAGCACTCGATTGGCTGCGGAAGCATTGCGGTCGTTTTGGGACCACAGGGACTAAGTGATCTCGGCTTTTATATCTCCATCTACAACTTCATCAGCGACCACTTCACCTCTCGAATTCGAACTGGGACTGTTGCTTCGAGTGGAGGCAACCCGGTTGCGCTACGAATGCAACCTCTGTTTGCTATAGTGAACGCGCGATTCAAGGCGAATTCCGTCTTCATAATACAGAGGTGTTCTGGACACAGTGCAATTTCGAGCAAATTTTCTTCGTAAAGTTCGGTTGCCAAGAAGCCGAACTCGCAGGAGTAGAAGGTTTGCCAGAGGGCGCCCGGACGTGAAAGGCTTTTTTGTAACATTTTTCTTCACTTGGTAATAAGTCGCAAAAGGATAAGCTAATGCTGCACTTACCAACTTACTCCTCGATATTTTCGACACTGGATATTTAGGGCGCTAGGAGACGGGCACCTGAAATCATACAAGATTACCATTCGATCGCTTACATTTCCACAACTTCCTCCCCTTTTGTATGCAATAAAAAAGAATCCCGTGAGTTTTGTAAAGGAGAACGAGAAAAAAACTATAAGATTAACCCAGTTAAGGTGAGGTACTGGTTACTAGATTTATATTTGAGATTAGTCAGAAATGTATAAGCGCGTTTCTTTTGTACGCTGTTACACTCTACCAGCTTGGCAGCTCACGCATTCGCCTGCATCGCTAGGGGCTGCAGTGGTAGAAATCAGGGCCATCTTATTTTTTAGAGCTTCGTGACAGACTCCGCTCACCTCGGTGCCACCCACCAATAGCAATTGACCTCCCTTCCATATTCAGATCCTCTCCACTTTTTTCACGGTCCCAGGGACTTCCGGAAACCGAATTATAAGCCTGGTTTCAAACTCCGCCCACATAGGTGTCCACTTTTTTTTCCAATCCCTAGTCGTCTCGGAGCCAAATTACGAGGTCTTGTGGGAAACGTCGTCTGCTAGAGGGCATGCTCCGCTCATTGTAGGCGGGCCTCCGTCACTCCATGCATGCTGGGAACACCTTGGACATTGACTTAGTACAACAATCCATGCCCTGTCTGTGGGCTTCCTCCGAACCGAGTTTGGATTCTTTCATAAAGCACTGCTTCTTCAGAAAACCCCCCGCCCATCAGAGGTGGGCCTTCCTGATTCGCTCTGGCTTATCAATGCACACCTTTGCCCATTTGTTCTCAATCTCTATGCTGTTTTGGAATTCATTCAGAAATCTTAGTCGACAAGTAGGATAACGGACGACACCCACCAGCCACTGAGATCTCTCGCATGCGATGTATAGGTCGATCATGTGCCAACAGTGCCCTATGCCACCCGACACCTCAGCTTAGCTCCCATTCATGAAACTCAAAATTACTCACGTCTTCTGAGATGGATCAGTACAGCAGGAGCCAGTAGTGACACCGTTGACACAAACTGTTCCCGACTCGCAAGAAGACGATGGCATACACGAGTGGAAATACATTGAACACAACGGCAGATCGGAAAAGGCTAAAAAAGGTGGAAAGTTGCATGCCAAATGCTCTGACAATAAAAGTCGATTTTATTCGCTTTCGTAGCTACTGTTTGTTGAAGGTGCTCCAGAAAGCTCAACAGGGTTTGCGTAAGTGGCGGCGCTTGTGCGCACTCGTTGAATTTGTTGAATACTCCGTGTTTTTATTAGTGCCCACATAACCCACATGAAATTCGCACGTCCGCTGATCCATCTCGCCCCGCGACGGGCTTCTTGTCGGTACCCTACTTCTTGGCAAAGTGCGGAACTTTCTGAGTTACAGCCTCTGTGCTGTAGCACTTCAATGAAGCGGCTTTCAAAGGATGTAGTCGCCTCCTCATCTTGAGGACCTGACGGTATTGCCCTGATAAGGTATTTCGATTGTCCTGACAAGGTGTTTTGATTTCCGACTTTTGGAGGAGTCTCCAAGTGAGCAAAGCAGTTCGCGTAATCACTTCAAACAGGCAGATACTTTTCAGCTGAGGACGTTTTCACAATCCCCAAATCTGGGGGAGGGAGGGGAGGGACACCCGCAGCCGTCGCCCGAGTCGATATCGAAATATCGAAAATATCGAAAGATTTTGGGGGCGCTTCCGCAGCAGCGAAGCTGCTTATTTGCAACTAGGACAAGACGAATATCGATGCAATAATTCAAATTCTCTTGAATGATGCGCGACGGAAGTGTGGAGATTCGAAGGCCGCTTAGAAGTCACGAGTCTGTGCAGACTGCTCTCGGTAGGATCCGAGACATCTTGATATACTTCGCATCTCATGCCTTCACCATAGGACTTCAGGCGTTGCACTAGAAGTAGTAAAGGAAGATGTCGAATGCAAAGCTGAGGAGAGGTCATTTCTAAACAGCTGACTGTTATTCGCAGGCTAATTTTCGAATCAATGGCCTACCCGCCAGATTCAGAATCTTTAACGAATTTTACAAATTGCACCCACTCAGTAGAATTTTGGATCAGGCTTACAAGGGAGGTCGTTCAGGGTGTAGGACGCTTTTTAAAACGGTTTCCCGCCTGTAGCGGCTCTCACGTAGACTATAATACCGTGTTTCGTTTTCGCTGAGGTGCCCCGTGAGGGCCAAAAAAGGGTCGAAAAAATTCCTTAATCATGGGCGGTTTTCACTGCCTTGGAGTGACGTTACGGACTTGTAGAAAAGACCAGGTGCATATTGAAGGGTACTGATGAAGTTGGTGGCAAAAACAACATAAAATTCCATCAAAATCGGAGTACTGTTTAGTGGTAGGCTGAAGAAAGCGCGGTGGTTCCATAGGGGTCTTCGGCATCGTACCTCTCGCAGCGAGGTCAAGTGAAAAGAGGGGTGGACTTGGGTTTGCACGGTAGAAGTGGTTCGGTTCCGCCAAAGGGTGAAGCTTTGCATTTTTTATTATCGATCCCAAATGGGCTCCAAAGTGCTCCAGCATCAAAGCTAACACAGTATCTACGATCAGAGCCATCGAGAAATTCTGCAAATGGGTTTTCTATCGAAAACCGGCGGAATAAGTTCGTAGCGCCATGCTGCTGGTAGGATCGGTGTACGGAGTTGGCGAAAAATGACGGCATGGTGCAGTAGTGAAATGTACGGGGCATTGAGGTGATGACATAGACCGTTGGTACACCGATCCCACTGGAAAAAATCCGATCGGTTGAGCGATGGGTACCGGGCAGGTGATAAGTACTAAGCATATTCTCTCTGAGTAGGGACTTGGTGAGCGTGGTGGTTTCAAGCTTTGCAGGAGTCGAAACCCCAAATGAAATTGACCTCAGTCGATAAAAGTGAATTTGGAAGCTGTTTGAGCATGTCGAATTCTCCAATTTTGTGTGAATATGCTC
>KZ345501.1:33954-52047 GCA_002352805.1 Teladorsagia circumcincta
CACGGTAAAGGATCGGCGCATACCTTGTACGTAAAAAGGTCGTGACGAAAGTCGCGACAGTCAGGGGTTGAGGAAGGGGAAACATAGCTCATCGAAAGACAAACTTACCTCCTAAGGATGCGTGGTGATGCGCATTTCGCAGGAAAGAGTATGCCCGCAGCGGCTCGGTAGGACCGTACTCACGCCGCCCACGCCACTGCGCGCCCAGCCATGTAACCCCTTGCCGTCTGACTTAGCCCTTCAGTGGAGCGAGCATTAGCGTTGATGAGGGCAGCAGTGATGTGAGCCGCATCAATGCGGGAATCAGCTGGCAGTGAAGAGGCCACTTTCTTCGGGTCATGGGATGTTTTCATGGTTTTTTATAAGCCACCTTTAATTTGATTTCTGATGGACTGCCTTTTCATCGTAAACTCCGCCTCGAATGGCAAACTCCAAACGGGATCGGGTGGGCCATTCGTAGAAAGAGTACATAACTCCCGTTCCAATCGCTTTGTACACAAATCTTGTTTGGGATCTTCTGTTCACCTCCTAACACTTACTCTGACTGATTTGTGGCTATGAATGGGCTGGGTGGGTTCAATAAAATGCCCTGGAATAGACAACGGCGAGAATTCTTTCTAGCGTTCCTACCGGCACTCTCTTTTGGAATTCGTTCGGTCCTGTTCCCACATTCATTAATAGTTTTCTCAGCTGTTCCAGGAGTAGTCGAGCGCAAAACAGAAGACAACTGGAAATGGCGCGACGACCACGGCCATCTTTTGGACGAAAAAAATCAGCGGACATGGAAGGTAACAGCGTTTTTGTGACTTTATCAAATAGTGGGAGCGCGGTAAAGCTCAGGAAACTGATTTTTCTTAGACCTCAGCCGATTTGGCAAAATCCTAACTAAAGCGTTCATGCTGTAGTCCACTGAACCACACCTCGACTGCGCTATTTCAGCACGTGCTTGGCGTAACTAATGACAGCCGAGGCTGCTTTCATACTTTGCGCCGTTGCGGACATTGCAGGCAGTGCGGGTGCTGCGAGAGCGTCCACACGCGCACTGGCGTATGACGCGTACCTGGCGCACAGTCTGCGCCTTTCGATCGATAATTTCACATTTGTTACGTTCTGTTTTTTTTTCAGGTGTCTCACGTACCGTGTTACTTTCGCTCGCGTTTTTCTGGCGAATAACGTTTTCTTTTTTTGTGGGAGTCATTGACTTTCAATTGTCCGAACGGATAGCTTCGTGCAGTGTGCCTGAAAGTGGCGGTAAACCTTCAGTTGAGTTCATTAGTAAACAAAAACAGGAATTCATCCACAAAAGATAAAGTTTGAAGCTGGAAAACGCGAGTGGAAGCAATACAGCACGCAAAGCAACAAATAAAATTGGCGAAATGTATTCAAATTGGGATTATCAATTGGAAGGTAACTGACTGTAAGCCAAGCACGCGTAATGCGCAGTGCGCGTGTTGCTCTTGGCACTGTCCGCAACGTCCGCGATGGCGCAAAGTATAAAAGCAGTCTAACTTTCAGACATTTGTTTTTTTCCAATAGTCGGAGAAGGTACGACAAAAGCCTCCCTCACTAAATTGGGAGATGCTGCGCCTTCTTTGTGAAAAAATTTCCCAATTCAACCTCTTAACATTTTTAAAAAGTACTATGTGCTAATTTGCCTATTTCATGGGGAACTGGATACGGTACTTCGTGATGGTCCGGGCGAGGCGAGGCATTGGAGCCGTACCGTAGAGGTTCTCCCTTCAGGTAAGCGCCATCGCACTTGGAACATAGCCGCGAGATTATCAGAGAAGAAAGCAGTCATTCATGACCGTTTTCTCTGCCTCTTCTTCAGTAGACAAACGACCGTTTTCCAGGTGATACTCGTTTCCAAGATGTCAGTAGGCAGTACAATCGAGACTACGTAGTCGAGGTCAGTTCCATTTCTCCGAGGAATCTCAAAGACCATCAGTTCAGCGACTTTGCTTTTCTCATCAATCCACTTTTCAGAGCATCGTCCGTAACTATTGACGCCCTTCTACTTGTGTAACTATTATAATAGTATGTGTACGTCTGTCGAATAAATATTTTGCTTCCTTGATTATGGTGAAATTCTTCAGATGTTAGCGGAAAATCGCTCGAGATGACGCGAACTGCTCATTTATGTCCAAAAGATTAGATGTTGATTGTGAGCCTTATCCTTACAGTATATAACTCAGAGCAGTGAAAGACAACGTCGAGTATTCATCGGTAAAAGGGGGGTGTTTTGGTGGAACGAGCGGAGTTTTGTGAGGGAGAACAGTTGGGGAGTAACTTATCTCCTAAGGGATGCTTAGGCACAGTTTTTGAGCAAATCACCCTTGCTGATATCACCTCCTGGACCTAGTACGTCAAGGTCAGTTTAGCCCCGTAAACCGTTCCCCTGCTATTCCGCTCCAGTTGGGGCGATAAAAACACATGAAGCTGACTTTCAGAGTCGGGGCCCGATACGAAACCTACTCTCGTCTGCGCCCTCTTGCATAAGAGTGATGAGTGGCGTCTTACTATGTGCATGGTCCGAAGATCAGGAGCCGTGAGGTATGCTCTCCTGTTCAGGGCTGGGACGTCCCAATTCGGGTCACCCCGACTATGGCATCCCCGAAAGCAGCCGCAGGGTATGCTTGCGGGGCGTCCTAGGAGAGTCAGCCATACAGGGGCTCTTCGGGGCTGGGGGGCCCGATTCGGATCTCCTCGACTATGGCGTTCTCGAAAGCTTTCGGGGAGAGCATACCTCACAAGGATGGGGACCCTGTCCTATTCGGGAGAGCATACCTTACGGCCCCAGATATCAAAAAGAAATTCATCCAACTTGACCAAGCCTTTCATCGCCCCTTCTTCTCCCGAACATCAACCTCGCGCCGTCGCTGGACCCACCCTTCCCTGTTAGGAGCCAACACTTTGTCTCATACAAGGCATCTTCTACCACAGACTGACTTCGGTGATGATCTTCACCGTGTCTCAGTAAGTCCCTTTACAATTACATTTGAAGTTGCCAGGAAGGAGCGAAACGAAGCGTAGCAGTTATTTTGTTTATAATGGATTTTCTCGCTTAATTCGGGCAGTTTCTGTCTTCTCAGCGCCTCGTAGAACCCTGAGCGTGGTATGCGGTAAAGTGCTTTCACCAGGGCGAAAGAAGCCAGCTAGCAGAGTTTTCTCGACACTTTTCCATCAGTTTTCGCGATAAAGATGGCTTCCGTACCAAACAGGCACAGACCCGATCTGTTCTGGGAGACCGGCAACAGTTCCTTCAGCTTCGAGTCGTCTGACCGCTCCTACAATATTAGATACAGTGCTAGTTGAAACACTCCATCGCCTCTCTTTTCTGTTGAAAACGGACGGGAGACGACAGTACTCGTCCTCCACACATACGGTAACCTCTCTTCAGTAAGCACGGCGTTCAGGAAGCCGTTGAGCCACCCATGTTATCCCGTGCTGTCCAAGCGCTGTCATTTTTCTGTTGACCACCACCTTAACCCGCTGCCTTCCCGAGCTTCATCTGGTTTACTAATCGCCCAACTTCAGGTTCTATCCACAGCAAGATGGAACTAGCCGTTGCCTCCGCTTGTGGAGTGTCCTTGGGGAAACTCCTTGCTGAGAAGAGCACTGTAGTACTCTTCCCATCTTCCCTTGACGTCTCCTGGCCTTGAAACCGTGATATCTTGAGTTTGGTGCTGATCTTTAGCTAGCTTATAGACAAACTTCTCTGCACTTCAGGTTTCCAGTGTCTCATTTCCAGTGTACATGACGTCCGTCGCGGTGCTCTTTGCGTTTCCTGCGTTTGCCTTTGTGAGCCTCTTACAGCTTTTCAGACTGTGGAATCCGCCCAGCTTCACATTTTCTGCCAGAACTTGTATGCATTCTTCTATTGCTTCATGATTCGCTGAACCTCCACGTTCCACAAAACGCTTCCTCTGCTCGCCGTAGGTTGACCTCAGCAGCTTTGTTCCCTGTGTACTGGTCCATGTGAATCTGGAGGAACATTTTCTAACACCCTTCATTTGATAGCCATTCTCGGTCTGGTGCAAGCTCTTTCACCGAATTCTGCGCTCCTTTCCTACCTTGGCTTTTTTTTAGGGAGGTCCATGGCAATGTGTGCAAAAAGGATTTAGACGAGGAGCCAGATTTTTTACCCTGCAGTACAAAAACGATTTTTCACGAACACATGCAGCACAAACAGCCAGGTCAAGATTGTCTCCCCATTTGTACTCTTCACAACTACTCCGCTGACCTCCACGAGCAACTCTAGACCGTTTGTGTTGCTTTCGTTGTGGCCAGTCAGATAACCTGTCATAGTTGGGTGCTCTCTAGAATCAAGCTGATGCCATCGTTAAGATTCCGAACTTATTCTCAACTCACTTGTGACGAGTACACGGGCACTATTGCTCACTACCCCTCCAACCATGGCCCAATCGCTTATCCTCTTCACGGCGGACGCAGGCTTGAGGGGCTCTACTACCGCTAAAGCCATACCATTCCGTTTGGTGACTTTCTATGTATATTGGAGTACAGTCTGACACCTTCCCTCGGTTTGTCTGAATTTACTACTTTCGACCACGTTTCCTGGAGAGGGAAGACTCGAATGTTCTGCGCGCTATCAAATCATCGACCTCTCCAGCGATATCACATTCAGATTCCCTATTCAAGATAATTTCTTCATTCGAGATCACTCGACCACCCTCGCATACTGACCACTGAAATCGAGCAAGGGTCGCGCGCCCCTTCCGGGAAACATCCTAGCATGACCATCAACACATGCGACTTTTGGGAATATTTTGTTGTCACGTGGAGCGTAGCGCACCGCTATAATTTGCGCGAGCACAACGGGGGGACGGTCGAATCATTAGCCACAAAATTTCCCACCTAACATAAGAAACAATCGTTTTCTCTTTGCCTCTGACAGGAGGCGCCTAGGTCAGGTAATTATAATTTGACCGTACAACGCGGTGTGTCGGCTTCAGCCATATCGACTAACATTCGTTCTGTCCAATCATCACAGAATTCCACCATTTGAAGGCAATGTCACTGTCCGCCTTGGCTTGGTCACAGCACCCGTGAGCTGAGACGCTCCATTGACAACCCGCGACGCAGCCGCGGAGCTCCCATCGGAACTTTGGTGCCTTTGATTGGCTTGTTGATCATCTCGCTCGCTCTTGCAGCTCCTCACACGTGCTGCCCGCTGCAGAATGCTTGAAAATCGTTACTTGGGAAAATGGTCGGACACTTTCTCAACGTGCTAATTGAGCGCAAAACTGTTCCGAGAGGGGGGGGGGGAGGGCAGGCCCGTAACCTTGCATCAGATTCAGGAAACGCTAGTTTTAGGACTAAGATTTGCAGGAGAAGAGGACTCCGAATTGTATAAGCAATTTTCATTCTCTGTGGAACTTGTCCTCTCCGTTAAGCTTGGTCCTAGTGGCCTCCTATCAGACTGCTCCCTTCCCCCCTTCCCCGGGGCACATTCGTCGCTAATTGTGGTCGCATTTGATTATTCTGGTTGCTTTACACTCTTCGTTCATGTTCCTGGCAGTTTTTCCTCACTCTGAATTTTGCTTTCAGGTAGAATGGACAACTACGATGAGGCAGGTGCCTCATCAGAAAGTCAGAGCCTCTTGGACGCTGCGACGCAGTTGGAAAACCAGCAGGTTGGTTTCTCATCGATATTGCGGGCCGTGAGCCCCTTCATGAGTTTTTGTAGTCTCTTTTATCAGAAACCAGTAATCTGTCAATATTTTTATCAGTGTTTGCGTGATTGATATTTTCTGTGCTGTAAAAACCTTACCGATGATTTTGTGACTCAGAAAAGCTAAACAAACCGACTATCTTTTCCCGTGCAATGGCTTGCTGCACATGGTGCACCACGCGGTGGATGTGGTCACTATGGCCGATGTCAGACTTTGCGAATCGCGCGAATCGCTGTCTGACATCGGCCTATTACAGAAAGCGACTTTTCCGCTTTTTGCGCGCGAAACTTTTTCGGGAGCCCCAGCTCACTATTGCTTAATAGTGTACCCGGGGTTTCCTCCACGAGAAAAGTTTCGTGCACGAAAAGCGGAAAAGTCGCTTCCTGTCTCAGTGAACCACACCCCCATGCGGTATGCATCCGTGGGCGACAGTCGCGTTTGCTCATCGAGCAGTAGGCCTATGCAAATGGTACAGCGTCCTTGCCCACATTTCATCGCAGTTTTCTTGAGCAGTATTTGAAACGATTCTATTGGGTGTATGAGAATGAGTCTAGCTAACTTGCTTCCAAACAAAAAGAGTCACTCCTTGAAGCTTCGCCGTTTACTTTTCATGGTTCCTCTGCATTCATAAAGCTTGCGATTCTTGACATGTCCTATCCCAGTTTTTCGAGGAAGTTGTGCCATTCGGTGTTGCGCCGTGTGTCCTTTCGTCTTTGAACTTGGTTTGAAAGTACCGGAACGCAGCGATTGATCGGTTTTTAAACCGTAGAAATTCTTGATGCCTGCGAGATATCCTTATGATGTGATTCTTGAGGAAATGCAGAACGAACGCGATGTGGTGGTTGTGTACGACGATGGCGATTTGAAGAATAGGGAGGATTCTGACTCACAAAGTCCCATGAGGAGCGTCGACGTGAGTCCACATTAGCATAGAAGAGAATGCCAACATCTAATAAAGCGCCTTAGAAAATGATTGCAGAGTATCCTCAGAGAGGCAGAAAATATTATGACTGATGGGCCTATGAGAGCATCCGGAAACAAGGAAAATCAGCAAGTTATACTGGACGAAGTAGATGTTGAGTATAGGTGTGTTTTCAGCTTTGAAGAATTTGTTGAGTTGTCGGTCGAGGTACTGTTCTACATATCATATTTGCCTAGTTTTTCTGACCAACAATGTTTCGAAAAAACCGGAACCTCAGCTCCAATAGTTTCCCTATTTTTCATCTCTCCTTCCATTCCCTGTTTGTTTATTTTCAATGGGGAGTGGAGGGAATATGGTGCAAATTGGTGCAGAAGAACCAACAGTCTCTCTTGGGGCATCCATGCATTTCTCTCCGACAGTTTTATGAGAGTGCACAGGTTGCTGGGCAGCTGGCTTTCCTCCCCGTTTCCTACCGATTTAACACTCAATGCTCGCATTTGATCTCAGATTGATGAAATCTTAGGGTAACAGTGCTGGTTGTCTCGTGATTAAATGTTGCCTTCCGTTCGTGATCATGGAACGCGTTATGGGCAACGTTTCAACAACATCGTTCTCAAGATCTGAAATTGGTTCGAAGCTCAAGTTTGCAGTTCATCCGCTCAAACTCCTGGATTGACTATCGCCACATTTTCCAGGAAGTTCAGATCAATATAAGATGCCAGCAAGGAATCAATACCTTACGATTACGCCAGTTAGGGGTTGCTTCTTCGCTGCAATACAAAGCTTCCTTTCTAAGAGAGACAATTAGCAACATTGGGGTTCAGCGGGTGAACCACAAACTAGGGCTTCAAACCAGTTCTGATCTTGAAAAGACAAGTGTTCGAAACGCCGACTGAAAACGAATTCCATCATAAAAAATCTGTAAAGCGAAACAGAAACACGATCGATACCTTTGGCGTGCCCAAATTTTAAACATCTTCGATGACTATTTTGAGAACCGTAATTAATCATGAGTAATGTATACCTGCGAGCGCAACAAACATCATCACATCAGAGAACTACTTACACGCATCCCTTCAGTAAAATGTTTGTTTTCCAAATCTGCACGGTCTACCACATTCCAATCCTCGCTTAAAAAAATTTCTTATGCCTCATTCGATCATCGTGAAGAGGTAGCCTGGTCAACACCAGCATTGCTCCAAAGCACGTCCCATCCCTATGTAACACTTGCCAGTGCCATCAATATATTAGCAAATGGCATGATGTGGGAGAAGAGGTAGCCTGGTCAAAACCGGTTCTTTATAAGCCACCACTTTCCATACCGTCATGGACACTCTCGGAGGAGGCGGCTCTACTATGTTCTGGTAACTTCCATTTAATGGTCGTAGTTATAGCTCATTTCAGATTAAGAAGTTGAGTGAAAGTGTAATTTAAAGCAGATCTCTTATCAATAACTAACGTGCGCCGTACGTGTAAAGAATAGAACATTGCCATGGGCGCTTCTAGCGATTTGTGGCCATGTCTCGTTTAGCCATGGCGCTTGCACTGTATCTTCTTTGAATTCCATATACCTCTGTGTAGCTTTTCCCTTATACTGTTGAAAATAGAGTAGAAATTTCAACCTATTCAATGATACTTGTTGCAGTCCTAAAAAGTCATCGCATCCGATTGAAATTGTCGTTCGACATAGTAAAGTAGTGGAGCAACCAAGAGAAGATAGCGATGAAGGTGATGATGAGAACTCAGCAAACGAGTCAAAAAGGCTTTCAACCTTAGTGGAAGGTAAGCTTCATGATAACTCATACCTTTCTGAATTTATGACTTCATAAAGTTAATCTTCGCCTCTCTAGGACAAGAAGCTGAGTCACAAAAGGCTTCGTCTTCTTCATCAAATAAGGGGAACAATGCAAAATGGACGCGTGGTCATCGTCGTGCTTGGAGCATGCCTAATGCTAAGGGTGAAAAGATGACTCTTGCCATCGTTCAGGACAAGGAAACAATGGTGATTTTAATTTAGTTGCTTCATAAAATGCTTAATCAGAGATGACCATGAGCCGGAGTCAAAGAATCGGTTCACATAGACATTACAAGGAAACAACTGGTTGTGTAGAATTTCGTATTCTCCGTTTCCAATAGCCTTGAGTAAAAGTCAGACTAGAACGGGAATGTAGCCGGAACCGTTTAATGTTGCTAGGAGGTCGCCAAATTCCTCGGAAGCATTAAAGGTCTCAATATTGCCACAGTAATGCTAGACGCTGAGGCGTTTTTTTTTCTCAGGAGAGGGAAATGTTTTGTGGAGAAAGTGGGAAGTGGAATTTCACTGTACTGCATCTGATGGTGATGGTTGCAGACAAACGGGAACACTCATCGGCGTCGTGTACTACGATGTCGCCTTCATCCTTCCAAGAAGTCCCGTGAATCCGGTGGTCTTGAGGAGGAGAACCAAAATAGCCTTGCCACGACAACCCTGAGGTTCGATCTAAGTGGAATGCCACATCCTGATGAAGATGACAACGAATTGGAGGTCCATTTTCTTGTTGTTCATCCGATTATAAACGGTTAAGAGTCTGTGAGTTTGTTTTTCAGGTTGAAATTAATGAAGAAGAAGTTGTAGTGCCTGGCGAATCTGGTAGGGGAGCAAGAACAATTATCAAAAAGGTTTGTTAATTTGTTTAATAGTTGCTGTGACGTGCTCTCTTTTTGGAATCCCGTCCCTTTTTCAGTTCTGGGAGGCTAGATGGAAAGCCACAAATTTTGAAACCCTTCCTGAGTGGCTGCAGGACAACGAATATTTGAGAACAGGTGGGTTTTGGACAATCATTGACAATAGTTATTATTTATTCGGTCAAAGCAAGAAGCTGAAATTTTGTTGTATCAGTCATTGATGTGCAACAACTTCCTCTTCGTCAATGAACCTTACTTGTACAGGTCATCGTCCACCACTTCCTTCGTTCAGTAGTTGCTTCAAAAGCATCTTCGCGCTCCATACTGAGACCGGCAACATTTGGACACATATGTATGGTGGGTTCTTAGTTGGAATAATGGTCATTATTGTCTCCGCAACTTTTTCTCCAATTTGGTTGTTAAGACCCTCAGGCAGCGGCGTAATTTGAGCTATTTCCTTCGCTGTGAGTAGTCATTTTTAGCAAATGTGAAGACCACTAGAAATTACTGCAATTTTTTTTTCTCTGCCTTTTGGGATGTTGATGGTAGAATTTGTTGAAGTGGCTGAGCTGAGCAGCTCAGAGAGTAAATGTTTCATTCTCGTTGTATAAAGCTTCGCCAATTTCATCACAGAGATTGATTCTCATGGTCAGCGCGACATTCCCAGTAGAATTTCTTATCGTAATACGTAGAAGTTGTGTAACTGCTACCGCAATTGCCCAGAAAGCAAGAAATTCAGGCACGATTCCCTGGAGCGAAAGTTTTGTCCACAACTCAACATCGTGATACGTAGAAGTGTTTTTAGGTTGTGTGGCTTTCATTGGAGTTGCTCTGTGGTTTTTGACTCGCCCGACGCCACAGATTCAGTTCATGGAAAAGGTCGTATTCTCGCTATACTTTTTGGGGGCAATACTGTGCCTCGGCATGTCGTTTATATTCCACACTGTCGCATGCCATTCAGACACTGTTGGAAAGTTGTTCAGCAAGTAAGTTTTTGTTTTCTACTTGTCATGCATCTCAAAACACTCCATGAACCTGTAGAACAACTGTTTGTTTGCCATTGTTAGTGGAGATTTTTGATCGATTCAGGTTGGACTATGCTGGGATTGCTTTACTCATTGTTGGATCGTTCATACCCTGGCTTTATTATGCATTCTACTGTCGCCCCCAGCCAATGGTGATCTATATAACAATGATCAGCGTGTTAGGATTGCTGGCAATGATAGTCTCCCTGTGGGACAAGTTTTCGGAGCCCGCGTACAGGTATGTCACTTCTAAATGACCTTTTAATAATCATTTTTAACCAGCTATCTGCTTCCTGCCTTGCAATAGCAAAATTTCCATGCGTAGCCTTAAACCACTCGAAATGTTATTCCAGGCCGCTACGAGCCATCATATTTGTTGCTATGGGACTCTCGGCAGTTTTTCCTGCTGCCCACTTGCTGTTTGTGGACGGAGTTGAATTCCTTTATACAAAGGTGGATCAAGAAGAAAATTGGCTAGTTGATGGCGCATGATCTCATTCTGCTCTCATTTTTAGGCGTCATTAGTGTGGATGCTCCTGATGGGTTTCATGTATATTAGCGGTGCCGCTATTTACGCCACTAGAATTCCTGAGCGATGGTTCCCTGGAAGATGCGATTTATGGGTCGGTAAAAAGAATCAAATTTGTCACATTTCGTTGTCTGCCCTTGGGAAGCTTTCAGTGAGCGATTGGTCTTTGGAAGATCATCGATGTTTCAGTTTCAATCTCATCAGTTGTTTCATACATTTGTCGTGATTGCGGCATTCATCCATTTTCATTCCATTACTGAAATGGCCAAGAAGAAGCTGATGGAGGGTTCGTGCGCTGAGCAGCTATTAGAGAGGTAAATTTTAATCATCGCTACCAACCTAATCAAATTATAATGCTTAGATTTTCCTTCTAGATATGGAATCGAGTCGCATCCCTCCTATCTTGGCGGTTGGCTAGGACTAGACGAGGATCCAAACATAATCTCTTGGAACGGTGTATAGCGAATAGAATATTCTGTTAGTCTTCATGAACTATAAACTACGACTGTAAGCCCATTGTATAACATTTTCTTACTGTTTCCTTCTTCCTTATTTTGTCCATGATATCCCCTACTTCAACCCCTTTCATGAATCCTTTTTGTTCCCGAATGAAAGTACTCCATTCAAGTACACCTCACTATGTTCACTATCAAAGTGGTTTTGCTGTTGTGTACGTGTTTCTCTCGGCCCTCACATTACTGCATCATAAAATTTAGTTGTATTATTCTTCATGAGATAACATTAATTCAAAAGTGAAAAAAGGAGCCAAGTTCCGTTGAAAATGAGAACGAAGGATGTATCCACGAAAACCCCCTCTATTTTGCCAATACCAGGTGAAAAACATAACCTGTGATGGTGCACTTTTCTTCTGGTTGATCTAAGCGATTGTAAATCTCGCGTGGTTCTAGTTTAGATCATGTAAAACTGACCGTCATGTTGTTGATAAGGTTTGCTGAGAACCTGTACAAATACTGTCAATAGTATGTGTAAAATAAATATTGTAACTGAAGAGGTGTGAACTCGTTCTAGAAGAACCTTGCTAATATACAAACAGTTGTCAATTGTTCTGATGCCTAGGCTTCAAACGCACTCACTTGCTTCGGGTCACGTGATCACGTCTTCGAACCCAATGACTGAGACTAATGCACATGGGCTCGAACCGCTTACTTTGTATAATCGCTCAATTCATCAACTCGTGACTGGATCATTTGCTAACCACGTCAAGCAACAAATTGTCCTTCTAGACGTGACATCGTGACAAGGGCTAGGGCTTACGAGTAGTTTACAGCAATATTGAGGTGAAACTGGCTTCTCAAGAGAGTTGCGGTGTGAATGATGCGCCGCTGAGGCAACTCCGTAGTGCCATAGCTGCGCGGCTTGGAGTAATTTCAAAGGGAAACAATACGATCACGTGAGAACGGCACTAAGCCGATGTCAGACTTCACGAATCGAGCGATTTGCTAGAAATCGCGTCGCGGCTAGCGAATTACTCGATTGGCTGGTACCGCAATGCAACCGCGGACGCTAGCGCATCGCTAATAGCGGATCGTTCGATTCGCAAAGGCTGGCATCGGCCTTTGGTAGGGTAGCGGGTCGATTAGGTAAGAACGGTGTTCGGCTATGGTTCGCGACTAATGGATTCAGCGATTTAGCTGAAACGCTTAGATCGTGTTCATGCTCGACGACTTGCAGGATTAAGAGATCAAGAAATGCAGCTGAAAAAGACTAAATACATATCGACTATGAGAATAGGAGATCAGGCGCTTCCAGTCGAATCGATCAACACATATCTATTCATGTCAATCTGATAATCTCCAGCAATTCAAACCGATATGTGACCCGGCACCATTGCACACCCATAGCAGGGGACGGGGTGGGATCATTTCTGAGGTCTTATAAGCCTGGGGTAAAGAGTGCCAAAGCTTTGATTGTGATGGGTAGATCAGCAACTAGGAAGCAATCGATGGCGGCTGCAGCGTTCGAAAGGCGGCCCTTTCCACAGTGTCACACTCTTGTGTGCCACAATTTCATTAATAGTCTTATGCTTGTCGCACTTCTTTAGTCACCTGGAATGAGTTTAGGTCAAATTTGTAAACGCTTGTCTTCCTGTTTTGAGATATGACTGAGATCACTGCATTCAGGCCTCTTCAGTAGTTTCGTGTTATGCTAGTCTATTAGCTTGATTCTTCCATCCTGAAGTGCAAGGCGGCCCTCTGCAGATCATAACCTCGCTGGGAACATAGGTTCCCGTTTTGAGCGGTCCTCCAGGGTTTCGGCGGCCATACCATGAAAACAGACAAGTGGAGCGTTTCATGGCCCCGACATTGTTAGTCCGTGTTTCTGATTAATGTTGGGAGATTAGTAGTAAAAGTAAGCGACTGTGACCAGCGAGCTCGTAGATTCGGGGAAAGGGGTTACTCTCTCTACATCGGATAACTAGAGAGCGTAGTGCGTACCACACACCATAAGTGACGAGGGCGAAAAAAAGCACGCTTTTCTTGGCCGTCGTCACTTGCGGTGTGTAGTCTGCACTCGACGCTCTTCTCGTTTCCCGAAATAAATGATCAGTCTAAATGGATCACTTTAAATGGCAGCTAGATCAGTTTAAATGGCAGCGATCTGTGAGCATTTTGGGAAGTCTGTGATTTCCCGATTCTCCTGATCGCTACATATCCATTCTTTTCAGCGAATCTCCCAAAGTGAACGAAGTATTGAGGAGGGTCCTGTGGAGGGCCAGCGGCCGTGGTGGTCGAGTTGGTCGTCGCGGAGCGAGTGGAGCCAGCCAGTTGTGAGTGCGCCTCGAGGAGAATGCTGGCCAGAATTGATTGCGTCGCGGGATTTCAGTATGTAAACTGGCTCTCTGCCCTCTCCCGTCCAGCGCCCGCTCGCCCTCGCGCCCAAGTTCGTGCCGTCACTTCGACGCGTACAACCTCACAACATTCTCTGCGTTATCTTTCAGCGGGTTCCCGTCTATTAATAGCACCCTTTCAAAAAACATCGCAGCCGATTGAGGGATTCAATTTCAGCTGCACTTTCCTTTATTTTTGGGAAGCGAAGGGGTTCTTCTCCTTCAAGGGAATCGCCAGCGGGAAACTAATAGTTGCTTGTTCTGTTTTTTGATTGTTGCTCTTTTCGTTCTTGAATTAAACCCTGAGCAAGAGAGTGATCGAAATCTGATCTATTCATTCTATCGAACTGTCTTATGTGCACTCTCCAAATAAGAGCTGATGAAAAATTTCCGGCCATACTCATACTTGAGCGAATTTAGCAGCCAGAATGAGCTGGAATCTTCCATCCCTATTTATTGTCTTTGCTGTCTCAATAGGATATAAATAGGAGAATCGGGATATCCTGAGCTGTCACGATCTTCCAACGGGAATTGTTTCTTATATCCTGACCCAATGAGAAATGATGCGCCATTGACAATTTCTAGAAATTTTTGTGTCACTCGCGTCGTTCCTCGATTTTCTCCCATTATTTTGCCACCGGTTAATGGTTCGCAACCTAGTAACGGTAGTTATGTGAGCTACGCTTTTCTTCCATTTCATTCAGTGATTTTTCCAAGCTTTACGCAGAACAGTGGAATCGGTGTCAGCGAACGATTGCATCGTTATTTTTTTTTCTATTTTTGTCGAAACCAAGACATTTCCTCATTGGCGTTGCTTGTGCTGAATCACTCAACATCACTCAAGTTTTCAACTAGAACCATAATTTCACTTAAATTGCATCTTGATGGACGCCTAATATTGGTTTTGGTTCTTGCTCAAATGGCTAGAAGTAAATCACCTCGGGCATTGTGGGACTCATAAAAGGCTGATTAACGCTCGAATCTTACGAGTTATGGCAGTGTTTGCATGAATGTTTTGTGTGTACATGCCCTTAGCCTTTATTAGGGGTTTTGTGGAAGCAGCAGCTAGCAATTTCATGGCTTGGGAAATATTCGCTTTCGATACTCGACACGTCACTTAATTCCAGTGTATTCTTAGAAATCCGCTACAGAAAGATATACGTTGAATTTCACGTGATCATTTTTTGCTCAGGCTGACTCGCCTGGGGTTGGTTCTTCTCTTGCTCTTGAGCACGCGAACGTTCATTCCGACGATCTTGCGCAAGTGGTTCCCTCTTTTCCCTAGAAACGTTATGATCGAGATAATTGGCGAATTTTGTTCTCTGCGCTATAAGACACTCTGTCTCCTTGTGTTGGGATTGGGGACGTAGGATATGCTTCCCCGAACGGGAGAGGGGCCCATCCTGGTAAGGTGTGCCTCCGCGATATCTCGAGAAGGCCATGCTCACCAGTTCTTGTGGATTTCTCCCCAATTACACGTCAATCGGGGACATATTTTCGAGAACCGGTGGACGTCGCCCTTCCTCGAGAGCTTCCGGCGAGAGCATCCTCTTCACCATGGGATCCCGCTCTTGTTCGGGAAGCATACCATACGGCCCCAGGAAAGCATCATGCATTTGTGGCATGCCCAGCATATGGTCACCTAGTCGAGGCCTACACCATGCTGCGATCGCATGGAGCACATTCGGGACGACGGGAACTTTATTGGTGGTGTGTTGTGTGTGTTGGTCTTCCTGATCATGGGCAGGATTGGTGAGGGGCATCTACCTTTTTGCCAAAGTTTGCTACGATTTTCATGTTCCTTCTCGATCAAATAGTACAAACTCTTATAAATGCTTTTGAGTTCTTAGTGCCCTGGTTCGAAATGCTTTAGCACCTCTGCCGTTCAAGAACCCTTCATGAACTAGTATAACTTATGCGTCACAAAAGCAAGCGCATTGAAGGACGGCAACACAATGGTGCGCCTACGAAAAACGCGAGTCACGTCTTTCCTCATAACATCGAGGAATGGATTACGAAATTGTGAGATGACCACTCATTTTTTCCAAAACGTTGTTTAGTTGTTTTTCATGTTGTGATTTCCGTGAAGTCAAAGATTTGAGTCATACTACTGTTTTTACTTTTGTCTTTGGCCTGTCGCTATAGTTAGAAAACACTTCCCCTTTCATCTATTCAGCGTATTTCAATCATTTGGAGATTTTCGATGTAGCTCTATCGTGGCCCACGAGGCGGTCTATACGCACGATCCCCTTCCATTATCGTAATGACGATGGGAGCCTACTGTGTGACCCTCCTGAAAACACTTCTTCGCATGTTGATCCGAGCAGCGAGCGAAAAGCAGGAAGTAATCATGACTTCACTCTTCTCTACTCACCCTCGTATGCTTGAAACACGCAAAATTCAGTCACTCACACAACTCGTTATTTAGAACCTTTAGAATGTCATTAAATACTAAACCTTATCAATATTCACCTTCTTCCACCTCAAGTATGATCCTTTTGGGTGCATCTTTCTCTTCTAGCAAGGAAAGTCTGGCTCTGCACACCCGCACCCTTGTTATTGGTAAACGGCCATTTTTTATACCTGCCAGAACTCCAACGCCACTTTGGCTCAAAGAGTTCTCAATGTTACGAGCTGCTATCAACTTTATTCCTACGTTGTTGCTTCTGATTTTTTATGCAATGTATGTATTCATGTGTTTTATGAACGTCAATACAAAATGAAATTTACCTTAGGGCGGACATTCAAAACAGGGCATTTGAAAATGGCGTAGGTGACACTAGAACTAACCCAGGAGAGGGGAGAAACGTCAGGAAGAGGGAAGGTTACCCAGATCTTGGTCGTCCTGCACCCCTGCGGCTACCCAGAACCTTCCCCAGAATCCATTCCCTTCCATAAGACTAGTTCCAGGCTCCGTAAAATTCATTTCATCCACTCATTTCAATGTCTCCCCTAACGAAGTGAGCGCCAAAATAATTGAGATTTTAGGGTTGTATCAACCGAATAATACGGCTTTAGGTCAACCGTCTGTTAGAACTTTTCATCATTTTGCGGGGTAGGTCGTATTTACGACTTTGGAAAGGAGTCGTGTTGGAGATTGACCGGGGTTGACCATTTCTTGGGAAATTGCGAACAGGGATGTTGCATTTGCGGAAGTTGAAAGATCGCTTTTTTTCATTTCCTCAGCGATTTTGGCGTCATCTTCGCAAACCGTGAAATAGAAGCCGAGTTGAGGCGTATCATCTGGTCTCAGAATCACAAGGGAACAACTATATTGTGGATCGTGGTGCTCGGGCACGCAGAGGGGATTGTACAGGGGTGCTGTCTGAGGCAGAAAGTGGTGGGATGGGAGAGTAAGAGGTCAAGTAAGATCTTTGAAAAAGTGAGAAGGCGACGGTTGACCACGCTCGGAGTGCTCATTTGGCTCCGAAAGTATGCTTTCTTGAACAGTAGAGCTCCATCTAGGTAAGGTATGCTCCCCCCGATATCTGTCAGGAGAAGCCCATGCCCGCCGTTTCTGTGGATGACTTCCCCATTGCATGTCAATCGGGGAGATATTCCGTGAACAGGTAGGCGTGGTTTTTTCTCGAAAGTCTTCAGGGAAAGCATGCTCTACCAGCAAGCTGAATAACGGTCGAGGAATTTCTCGACCGTGGCTTTCTGCTGTGCTAGATGGTGTCAAGAGATAGTGTACGCGCGGAGGGCACAGAAAGCTCGCGGTGGCGAGAGTGAATGTCGCGTGAAGAGCGTGAAAGAACGGGCGAAAATCCTCGGCGAACCGTTGCCGTTCCTTCGAGCGATTTTCACACTGCTTCGCAGGATGGGATTCCTCTCCTGTTCGAGTGAGCATACCTTACGGCCCCTGCTCGGTAAGCTCCCTTAGTTTTCTGCTTAATTGATTGGGAAATACGTTTCCTAAACCATATAGACCCGGTCCACGAGTTCAATGCGTCGGATCAATAATTCCAGCGCGTAATCTGCAGGGTCTGGTTAATCTAATCAGGACATGAGAGTCCGCGTGATTCTTGCCTCAAGCTGAACATATAACGCTGTCAAAACCAGGCGCCCATCGAGTACGTACCTCGATATGGGACGCACAATTACGTGCCTGCAGACTTCTTCGGGCACTTGTAACGCAATGATGATCGTCACTATCGACAGGAGGCGACTGAGGCCGTAAAATAAGGCGTTACGTACGCAGTTACACACTTACCATCCCATCTCACGCGCAATGGGTCCAAAACGTTTGGTGGATGAACAGAAGGAGTTTTAGGTTCTAATTCTAGAATTGATTGAATACAACGTGAGCAATCACGCTTCTCCTTCACCTAAAAAGCTGATATGCTCCATCGGGGATCATCCTTCAGACACTGAATGAGACAGAATAGTAGAATGGTCGAAAGATTGGCAAC
>KZ345501.1:62220-75787 GCA_002352805.1 Teladorsagia circumcincta
GATGTAGGTTTCTTTATGCGCTGAATCGAATGCCTGATGTAGGTTTCTTTATGCGCTGAATCGAATGCCTGATGTAGGTTTCTTTATGCGCTGAATCGAATGGCATTAACCATTTTCGCACTTAGTTCCTCGCAACTTCAGGAATCCAAAATTAGGGGTATGTCGTATAGTTTTGCAACGCAGTGTATATGTTATGTTTGATTTGCAGTTAAATGGCTTATAGCTCAATATGCTTTGGGGACCTCGTCACAACGGTTGCTCATGTGCAGTTGACATATCTCAAGGAGTTCATAACGGGGGGTTTTCATACTGCCACAATTCTTAGGATCTTATCTGTACCATCGAACCGGCTGTGCGATCGCTTCCAACGTGTCTTTTGGAGAGTTGCTCATGCATTCTCGTTTTCATGGGAGGAAGGTGTCTATACACGTTGTGGACGTCTATTTAGGACCTATCTTTGGATGGCAAGGAAGGTCGAGCACACTTTGATGAGATGAATATTTTGGCCACTTATCATCCTACGGATAAAGATTATGGAAGTATGAAGGTTAGTAGATTTCGAATACTGTCTTTAGCAACTCAAACGCGTGACTTCCTTCTTTTTTAAATGACCACGAATTACGATCTGTGTCACATTAGGATTGCAAGTCAACCATGCAAGTGTTTGCTCATCGTCTTTTTCTCATTGCAGATCGATGAGCCTAAGACTCCGTATAATTACTCCGACTGTGAATCAGAGGGGGACGAAGTGAGTTGCTTTGAATCGTTTGCAGTTTGAGCGGCTAATTTTCACGTCTACAGAAGGGATGAGATTTCAGGCATCCTCTGCCCAGGCTAGTCGGCCTCGTCGAGTGTCACTCGGCGGTGCCATAGATCCAGAAGAGGTAGGCTGTTTGTTTCTTCCAAACATCTCTAATGAAGAAAAATTAAATTGAATTTCAGGTGGCGGAAGGTCTCCACCATGCAGGCAGTGGATCTGTAAAATCAATTGGGTCGGGTACAGATAGCGACGATGACGAGACTCATCTCACTCCCGAACAGATAGGTTAGCTATTTGAGGTGTCAGAAATTGAAGAGAACTCCTATCAGTCTTTCAGTTTTTTTTAACTTTGCAAATTTTTTCCTCAATATTTTTGACATTTCCGTTTTATCATGTTTGTTTTGAACTGTGCATGGTGTTTACTTCGCTAAACATGCGCAAAGACCTTTGATGCTCACATATAAGTCTTTCTCAATATACCATTATCAATACACATAAACTGAAATGCATCGCTGAGACAAGTGATCGATTGGTTTAGATAAAAAAAACCAAATTATGACTTTTATGATTAATTCAATCATAATTTTTGTTAGAAACCTGCCATACCTACATACTACCTACCACTCACCCTCAGTCAATTTTAAGATGTCCTCCACTGTTGTCATTAGCCTTATTTTCAACTACAGTGGTGCTGAGTGCTACAGTTTCTGCTTACCATTTTGTGGAACTAATTTTAACTCATTGGTAACAACAAGATCAACAGAAATTGAGGTAGAGTTAGTTAAGGCTTTGTCCGGTCCAAACTTTTGCTGACTACTTTTGAGGCAAGCGTAAATCTCTTTTGGTCTAGTAGAGAACAGGTTGAAAACTTAGAATTTCCACTTCGCAAAAGGGGATTGGATTTAGGTCTTCTATTGTCGAAGTTTGTGTGAACTTTAGCTGACGCAAGCCAAATGTCAGCTTTATACATCTGGTAATTAATTCCACCAAAGAAGTGATTTCCTGCTACCTTTCATGTAAAACACTGAGGGTGGAGGGTGTACATGGACCGTGGACGCCACTCCTACTTCAGTCCTATCTAATGAAATGTAACATTGCCAGAAATTTGAAGCATGCGCAAAAGAATTAAAACTCGTGATGCCACCCTGATTGGGTTTACGGAGTACTTGAACTTTTCTCAATCCCGCCGTTTATGGCCAGGGTACAGACGATAAGAGAAGGGCGCCTGAGTTGACTCCAAATCACGGAGAGGATGTGAGAGCGGTAGGACTGAGGTTTGGAGAGGAGGCTCTGGGCTGGGTGACCCAAGCAAAAATTTGGATGTGTGAGATCGCATCAGTCGTGATCCACAGTATGCAGGCGGGAGCATCAAATTGTGGCGGTAAAGACTGATATCAAGTGAAGTTACAGTGGACCACCCTTTTGCTGATCTCCGAATAGTTTTTTGGATATTTGTAAAATTACTGAGATATTTTCTTTGCAAATATAAAAAAGAAAAATATTGCTAAAAATATAAAAGTTAAAAATGAGTATCCATATTATTTTAAGCGCACAAACGGGAGTTCGAGAAGAAAAGAAAGATGCACTACAACGAAGGCGCAGCGTTAAAAGCGATGAAGGCACAACTGGAGGATGAGGACATGGAATAGATAATTCCAACATCGAGGAGGCGTGCCTGCCCTTATGGTTCTTCTCCGCTACGCGCTGTCCTTCGTTGTGTGAAGCAATATTTGTGCATTATTTATATCAAGTTTTATGAAAAATTGTTCAATAATTAAGAAAAGTGTAGATATTAATTGCAAAATGCTGGCTCGACTAAAGGCATACAGTTTATCGTAAACTGTAGATTAACTGTAAGCCGACGTCGCAGCTGTCTTGAAAGTAAGTCGAATTTTGTGGTTTTTTCTGCACACCGGCTTGACGATGACGCTTTTGTGATTGGAGTTTCTGTTTGGATTTTTATCCCTCAAGCACTTTTCACATGAGATGGAATGTGTTTTAGATAGTAAGTGCTCACATTCCACCTCAGAAAATGTTCGATAACTGTTTTTGTATTGTACATCTTATACGGTAGCTCATAATTTGACCTTCTACAGTGTATAGCTTTTATATTTGAGGAAATTAACGATGTTATTGCGTGTTCACACACCGATTGAATCTATTTTTTGCTTCCTTTTTTGTGGGGTTCCGTATGCGAGGTGGGTGATTCTCACCATTTTCAAGTGTGGTGAGGATGCGCATCATTCTGACTGTGCAGGGAGAGTAAACGATAAAAGATATAAAGTCTGAATTATTTGGATTGAGCAACTAAAGAGAGGCTGGTTGAATCCAAACGAATTTATAGGATGTTCTCACCTTTGATTACTCCAGCTGTAAGTAATTTCTCGTCTTTACGTTACCGAAAGTGTATTATGGTATCTATTGAAAGAGACGCTTTATACATATCAGAAGGTTGCATTATTTTTCATTATTCAGAATACAAGTAGCCTGATTGCTCGCAGGTTGTAAACTGAAACTTGTCTCACACATATCAATGGCTCAGGGATGTCTCACCGAAATCGTATTATGAAGCTTGTTTCTTCATCTACCCATAAGAATGGGTCATCTGAATCTTGAATCTCACCATCTACGAAAAAAAGGAAAGAAAAGAATCACCCGCCGAGTTCAGTTTCTACTGTGAAGGTAGCAAAGCGTTGTAGCTTTAACACATTGCGTACCGCGTGCGCCACCCATGGCGCACGGCCTTTCTGTTTTGTATGGCCACATGCGCCACATGGTGGCGCATGCTATTCTTTCTTAATTTTTTCCAGTTTTCAGGGTCGTTTCAATGCACGTATATCTTTTTCAACTTGATGGATAACATATCTTCGTGGGACATCACCAACTCAAAAATTACTCATAATATGAGAACAGTTGCAAAAATCTTCCTTCATATCACACGCGGATTTATCGAATAGACATTTCCTATGATTCCCTGGATACGCTCAAGGCATAAATTGTTACTGCACCAGAGCAAAAAAGACCCCTCGCTTTTTTGCAAGCACTTTAAGCAAAAATATTTGCAACAGAAAGGATAATATGCACCCACTCTCTTACTACCTATTACTTTTGGCATTCTTGATAAGAATTTATCTGAGAAATATAAAAAGACTTTGTTGTGTTGGTCAGGAAACGAATAAAGACAAAAACTTCCTCAAAACTCCTCATAAAAAGCCGAAAAAAGGTAAAATGCTGAGAAAAACCTCGTGCCGCGCAAGGGGCGCAATGCATACTCGGTCACACCTGCTCGCCAGCGCAAAAACGGCTCGGTACGCAATGGTTAACGCGGAAGGTGTTTCAGGAAATGCCCAGCTATCTCGAAACGGCTTCTCGCATGATACAGGGGTATATGCGTGAAACACAGAGCTGTAGTTTATTTTTCCTGAGTGGCCCTCTGAATGCCAAAAAGAGTTGATGAAGAGGTATGTGGTTCGAAGCCTCGTGGTGACAATTTTTTGCACATTTGGCTGGCGCTTGCATGATGTCATAAAATGGTACCCGCGGCTAGTGGTGGATCTCATATCACAGTCAGGACCATTATTAACCCATATGAGTAGGTTTTCACAAAAACCTTTTGTCAAAAATGTGTGACGCCTGAGCTTTTTGATCCCATTTTTGGGCATTCAGAGGGCCGTTCAGAAAAAGAAATACAGTTCTGAAATTCCTGCACGCACCCCTATACCATGCAGAAAACCGTTTGGAGAAAGCTGGGCATTTCTTGAAAGACCTTTGGTAAGGAACAAGCTCCTTGACTAATGGACTCTATATTATTACATATTGGCGAAATATTTGCCTCGAAAAGTGATAAAAATAAATGCAACTCTAATGTGCGGGATAGAAACATGCAATATTTGACAACGCTCTTCCGTCTTTTGTTAATTGATTTATATCCTTCATAAAAGTGAAAAGATGAAAGTAAGCCTTTGGTAGATCTACATACAGTGTTTGCGAGAAGTTTATCCAGACGTTGCTCAGCTGATTCTGTTCACCATTATAGTAACAACTGGTGTGAACGCCACGCCACACATTATGCCTGAAAATAAAATGCGCAAAATTCTATTTTGTGAAACATTAGATGTGAGACCTCTCTGGGTGATGTATAGTGGTCAGACCGTAACTCTTTGAGTTATTGTGTAGTTGTTGTAAAGGGATGAAAATTCAGCGTGACTGTTACTTCCCAATTTTAGCTCAGCCCACCTCACACGGTGCGCTTGCGAGCTTTTGCCCCCCCCCCCGTCTTGCTACTCATGTCAGAGTGGTGACTACCCCTTTTCACAGTTTGAGCTGGCTCAAAAACGAATGATGAGATTTTGTGGCAAACACTGCCAACTTAAAGGCACGCTCCTCGATTAAGCATGCTCGCCTGTTCCATCCCCGATCGTGGTGCACAGGCGGGCAAGCGTTGATGCCGCGCACTTTTTGCGGCCTGAAAGTGGGCTAGAAATGCATCGGCAGTTAGCTTGACCCGCAATTCACACCTTCGTCCCAGCCTTTCGCTCTCGGCTGCCAGTGACGTCGCGAGAAGAGCGCGGCCGAGTTGCGACCCGTTCACATTGCGGCTGTCATTTGCGCTGGAACAACTGGAGCTAGCCGTCCGAATGCTCTCCTCCAAGGTAAAATATGACTGAAGTAGAGGGGGATTCGTTCGAGGCGTGACCGGGAGTTTCTCTTGGTTTAATTTTCTTTTACAGACCATTCCCCGTCTACAACTTTATTAGTGAACGCTATTGGTCACTCATTTTATCCCGCCTTGCTTTTAAGGGTACGCTCAGCTCACTGTGAACGGATCTCCGTTCCATTAGCGTTACAAATTTGTCAGAAGCGTCAACATTTCGTACGGACGTTTATTTCGCTGATGAAAGACAACCATTTTGCTTAGCCTTGACCTTTGATGAATAACGCTTAGTCGAAGGTGCTATGATTCGTTAACCACATGTTTGACAGTAAAAGTCCAATGATCTCTTTGTGTATATTTTACGTTCCCTCTTGTTTGCGTTTGTAGTTATGTGGTGATCGGAAGACCACATACACGTGGGACACATCAACAAATCGAGGGTTGGGGGGGGGGGGGTTGCAGACTAGTTGAACTTTTTTCTTTGGTTCTGCCACAAACGTCTGAACACAGACGATTAGAGGTAGTGTCTGGCTCGGCTCCTCATCCCAGCGGGGAAGGTGAGAACCTTAAGGCTGAGCCTTGAAGGGGGAGGGGCTCTGAGGTTTGCCTAGTTACAGTGCGTCAAATTTGATTGTGTGAGATCACAGCAGTATAAGCCACTGTTCAGGCGAGAAACCAATTGCCATGTTCCAGTTGCGCGGGCCATTCCATTTGTACGTCGCTGCTTTTGTTTTCAAGCCCAGCCTGTGCCACTTACATTTTGGAGGTGTGGAAGGCTCGATTGGCGTGGTCAAGCTCTTGAACTTTACCTTCAGACTGCGCATATGGTAAATGGCCCAACTTGTCACTATGCCGATTCAGTGTTGCTTATGAAGGCGAAGTAGCGTTTGCCGTTACTAGGAACCCAAGAGTGTTTGACCGCTGGGACGTATAGTGCATCCCTTTACGAGTTGGTCTCGGTTGGTCATTGTGAGTTTGTCGTAACCACCCCATGTTCGCTCGTGAATTTTCCCCACGATCTTCCCAACTCAAGTTATCCTAAGGACTAGTCGATTAATGCCTTGCGGAATTGACTACGTACTACTATCAAACACTCACCCGTGACCAGACACAAAGCAGCTGCCATTCCTGCAGTTTTTGAGAGTGCGCTCGGAACGACCCTGAAATCAAGAGTAATGCATTAGTCATTCCACTGCAATCTTCTATAGAGTGGCCAGTTAGGCATAGCTTACCTCGGAGCGTACATCATTCCAAGGGAACTGAAATAGCCACTAGTGAATGCCATGATGGTATTTCCGATGATGAAGAACCATTCGTTAGCGAAAATCACCGGCATTACCCGATCGTCGACGTTGTAGTTGCAGAGCATGAAGAATGGAATAAACAATAGACGGGCGAGCACAGGAATTATCAGCAGTTTTGGTCCCGGCTGTAAATGAAGTGCTCTGCAAACCACATTGCTCAGGAGAGGAGAACAAATTCTATTCTGGATGGCTGCCACGTTTGAAAGTTCGATGTCGCGGTAATTTTCGACTACGAAGAAACAAAATGTTGGTTATAATCTAATGGTCTTCGAGCTAGAAACCTATATACCATCTATTACGGAAGACGAGATGAGCGTCGAGTGCAGACCACACACCACAAGTGGCGAAAAAAAGTTTTTTCTTGACCGTCTTCACTTGTGGTGTGTGGTCTGCACTCGAACCTCTTCTCATCTTCCGAAAAGAGGGTATGTATGCTTGTATTCAGGAGAAATGGTCAATCGGAGTTCCTTCTTCTGTGGCGGCAAAGTGGGCTACACCCCAGGGAGCTGTGAAGAGCGAGTAGCTCGTTTTCTTTATCAGGCTGCTTTCCCCGTCAATATTTCTCGTTTTGGTTCGCAGATGGTCAAATATTATATTCGTATAAATTAACGGAGGCCGGTTACGGGTGTCTGTCAGTTGTTGCAGCTTCTGGACGTCTATGAATGTTGCGCGTGCTGCAGCCCCTAGTGATCCTGGTTAAGCTGACGAGAAGTCAGAGTTGCTGTTAAAGACTAATCGGGACAAAGTTTGTAGACAATGGCAATGGAGTGGTGCAGTGCGCCTTACACTTTGTCATTGTGATTTTGATTGTCTTTGTGGTGGACCATGAAATGCTACAAGATGTATCTTCATTTTCTCAATCGACTTTGGTGTGATTACGCTAACGGAAATTCGACGCGATCACGTATTCCTAGTAGAGGGTAGTCCTCAGTTTTTCGAATCAGGAGAATCTGAAATTGGTTCCTGCTCGGTGGCAAGTTTTGAAGACTGATCTGTGCTTCTCTTATCACTCAGGAAGACCCTCAGTTAAACACTGCCTAGTTAAAAGCGATACAAAACTCACGAACTGCACGAAATTGGCAGTTGTTGACCCGATTGCTGCGAAGAGATTGAAGTTGAGAAATGTTGTGATGCCAGGGTACAGCTCCTCTGAAGATCGGATGTGATCAGTCAGTAGCCCAGAGGAGGTATTCTGGTACCAATATGAATCAACTCACTTGAAATGGCGCTATTCCATGGTTGACCCTTTTTGTTGGGTGTAGTACCCGCAAGTACGGTAGGAAATACGGCAAGAGTGACGAAGAATACCAGAAATATACTCAGTAATTGCATCCAACTCTGAATTAGTGCAGCATTGATATACTTCAAAGAAAAATTCAATAGTGAAAAAAACTAACGCATTTGAAGGTCTCGTAGAACTGTCGCAAACTGGGCCGTGTTGAATGTTCAGCAATGCGACTCAGTTTTCCTTTCCTGACGTAGAATTTGTAGAATTTCTCAAAGAAAACTTAAACGTTGAGATGGAAAATGTAGGAAAGCGATTGACCACATACCAGTCGGGTTACGTACACCAGCGATATGCCGCATAGAATGAGCGTTGCAAGTGAAATCGAGAAATATATCAACGCGACGGTTTTGTAGTCGGTTGGAAAGGCTTAAAGATGTCCTTCCAGCATCGGCTAAGAAAATGGAGAAAAAGCTAAACGAACCTACGGTGGTGATGATTGAGAGAAGGCTTGTGAAGGTACCACAAACATTCGTGCCCACTACAAGGGCGTTCGTGTATGCAGCAGGGAAATCTGCTGCCAAGCCGAATACTGAATTCTGAAATTCTGATGCTCTACGAAGGCGAGAATATCCATAGAAAGCAGTTTTCAGCTAGCGAGCCTTCAGTCTTGGCGTTTCTGAGGAGTATGTGACCACTACAGAATACCTTCAACAGCTCTTCCTTTATTTGTCAATTGCTGTTTTAGCGCCGCAGTTGGCGTTGCGAATGTTGCCCAAGAATGTGCTGGTTATGAACAAAGCTTTACCCCGGGTGGCACTCGGAGTCGCACCTCTCGCTTACCGGGCAACTGCGCTACAATGTACGCCATAAGTGTGTTCTGTGTGATCTGCCGTTTTGCAGATACGTTATAGAGCACGATTGGCGCTAGATCGCTCCATTATGCACAATGTTATGTTCGACTACACAAAACACCAATAGACGAAGAATTAGCACAATTCGGTCCCTCCCCTTTACGAAGTTTGTGGAATTAATAATAATTTTACGAGTGAGAAAGCCACGGGAGGTAGAATTCCACAAGTTAAGAAAATATCCACTTCCCCCTGGCTCCGTGGACAAGGTAAAGTGGAAGGGAAGAGTACCTTTGGAGACAGAAATGTGTTAAGGCATCACAACTTACAAAGAAGGTGTTCAGGACGTTGAGCTTTCTCGAAATGATTCGCTACATGTTGTAGGCTCATCCCAGAGATACAAGAGCCCAGTCCATTTTTCCTGAACACCTCTAGGAATGTCGAAACTGCGGTGGGGAAATTGTACAAAATCCTATTGTCCGTAGTGAGAAATTTTTAGGTTAGCGCCTCCAGATTTCTCGTTTACGACGTGAGCGTCGAGTGCCTTACAATTTGCCAGCGATTTAGAGACACAATCATGATTTGCAAAAATTTGTCATCACGGAAGATCGAACTTTGAACCATTTCCTCACCATGTTTTGACATATAAGTGTTCAGGAAAAACGGGGTATGGTTTGTGTTCCTCGCGTTTGCCTTTACAACATGCAGCAAATTATTCCGAAAAAGCGCTTCATGTTATGGAAGACCTTCGTTGTTAGAGTCGCCCCAGTCTGTGAGTGGGTGCCATGGGGCCGGGTGTGGCTCACCACTCAGGTACTTGCCGCCGTTTTTTATTCATTTTTCCGCATAAAAAGCCCTGCTAATGTACAACAAAAAAAAGGCACATCGCCTGAATATACACCTTTTCGCTACCGCCTTTAAGGCCCTTCGGCCGACGGAGCAGCAGCTCCTCACCCTCACCAAAACAACTAGGCTGGCTCATCTGCGTCTTGTGTGAAAGTGAGGCAAATTAAGTATGAGAATAGTTCTTATCAAGTAGATTATTCTCCTATGCAGACAAGAAGGAAAGGAACCTGACCTGATACAATCCATTACTAGCGTTCATCACCATGACAATAACTAATGATACAGTGTAGAACCAGTTCATCGCTGAAAGAAACTTTGCAATTTGTAAATTATAATATAGGAATAAAAAGTGTCTGTCGCTACTATGCAACATGGAAAACTAACCATCTTGAGAGGGGTCCTGAAAAATGACCAGCGCCAGAATAACGGCAACATTGAGGCAGTTCACCGTAAGCGGCCCTGCGACGCGAATCATCAGCGAACCACTGAACGGTACATTTTTTTCTCAAGAATCTAATGGTTTTTCAGTTTGGGTGTTTTTTATTGGCTATTCTACAAATCTCAAGACAAGGGCAGCACCTTCCATTTGCTGTGGAGCGTTCAGAGGTGAAGAGACGGTCAGCGCATTGGGTTTGTCAGTAGCGATTGCAAGGTGTGTAATAGTTCCTAATTCTTTGATGTTTACTTTCCTACGTTTATGTTGAGAACTTTGTTCTTTTCTCAAATCAGGATCCTCTGGACAAAACCTCCATGATAGTGAAACTTCATTGCGGGTCATCGCAAGAGCCTAAGATTGTCGATCTTGCTGTTCCTGGCGAAGGAAGGCGCGACCACACACTACGTGAGTCAGCTCTTTCTTTATCAACCTCGGCCGATGGAGGCTTTCTTTGCCAAGTTCTCATTTAACCTTTGCGGTAAGGCGTGGCATAGTAGGAGCGGTTGCTAATCACACTTCATAATACTAGGTGGTGGTAGGGTCAACTTAATGATTACACAGGTAGAGTCTTTGTGAGAAATTTAGAAAGAAAGACTCAAGGTTGGGTATATGACTTACCCGATGATTTGTGACATATTTATTATGCTCATTATGAAGTTCGGAATCTGAGCGGTGATCCCGAGAGCGCTCATGAAACTTTTAGCGTAGCTCGTTTTATTACCATCGACTGTGAACCAATACTCAACATAATACTGAAAAAAAAATTATTGTTACCTCGAATGTATTTTTTTTTCTCATTCATTTATTTTCATTTTTCTTGTTTCGTTGTTTTCACTTTTACCCTTCTACGATTGTCATCATTTAGTGGGTTTTATATGCTCTTCAGAAGCAGGCTTTCTGCTTCATATGCCCCTCTGGTGATTTCTTAGATGAAAAACCATTTGTAATCTCACTTCGTGGAGATCTTCCATGCGGCAAAATTGTTTCAAGAACCCATTATTTTTAGATTCACCAAGGCAGTCAGGCTCATTGTTCGCCTGAAGTGAGGCGAGTATAGTTGGGAATGGGTCAGTAGACCTCAACCGTCACAGACCCAAGTGAGGACGGCGCGCTGCGCTCAAGTCGACTTGTCAGTGCTCGAAAAATCGGAAGAGACTGAAGTGTTGACAAATGTCCAAGATCGGCAGTACAGATGATGAGGGACTCTGCTGGAATTGGTTGCAAGGTTAAGTGAGATCGTTCTGCAGAAAAGACAGGACTGACGAGGCAAAGTCAACGTATCTCGCTATAACTCGCTATAAAGCGTATCTTTCCAATCCTCACATTGTACTGACCGCCTTCCTACAGCTCAGCTGGCGCTCCCTTCGACGTTCTCCACATTGTTGTGGTTTGCGTTTCTGCTGTGAAATTTCGTGATGTCATAACCTGTGACAGAAATTCCACTACTAAGGCTGGAGCGTGGAATGAAGATAGAGTAAACGATAGAAGCCCATTCAGGACAAACGACGTTGGCCTAGAAGGCAAGTTCACTACGGGACAGTATACGTATGCCGCTGGTCGAGCAAGAAAGAGTACGTGTTTGTTCCACGAAGATGTCCTGGTTGCACACTGGTCTGGTTCATTTTTTGGGCATGGCACGTAGCCCACAACCCGTAACCTAATCTAGTTTCTACGTGACCGCAATGAGCTGAGATACTAATATTGTGGCCTCTGACTGCAACTAATTCACTGAGTAAGTATCGCAATGGATCCATGCTGCCGTTCAGAGCCGGTTCTCTCGAACTCCCCCTCCATCAGCAAAATTTAATCCTTAACACACGCTCCTATTCGTTAATCCGGATTGCCTCATCAGGTGTTAATCCCTTGACAATTCGGCGCCAGTGATAAGATTAGTTGTTTTAGCGTTAACTATGTATGTTTGGCCAGGTAGAGAGGCACGTGCAATTCCTAAATTGTCCAAAATATTATGGGATTCAAAAAATTGTAATAGTTCGATAACACTCACATTTGGCGCAATTGTAATAAACATATTCCACGGGAATAGCACACCGATACCATTGAGCAGGATGATCATGAAAACGATTCGAAACTGAAAACCACGAGAGAAAAACTTTCTTAATGCAAAGCTTTGTTATTAAAAGTAGATCAGAGAAGCACGCTGCGCTCATAATTACAACTTCACCTAAGAATTTCTCAGAATCTCACAAATTTGGGTGTTTTAAAAAGGTGTCTCCAATATGTGACAATGTAAATATGAATACCAATTGCCTATGAACATCAATTTAAGATCACAGGAATTTTTTCCAATCATTTTGCGTAGATGCCACTTAGCCGATGTCTTAAAAATTATAAATCCACCCATTCTCCCTAATGGCTTTGGAGCGCTACCAGCAGAAAGTAGAAGATAAAGACAGAGAAGCACTAATGGATAGCTAGTGAAAGCGAACCGTATACCATTCGGCTCGACTGCATTTTCATGCGAAAATCGGCCCAATTTTCGCCATGGTTTGTTGATGCCTTCCATATCTTCTACGCGAAAATGAACTCGGGATTCTTTCACGCGAGCGAAAAAGTCCATTGAGAAATTAAGTTCTAAAAAGGATTCGATAACAAAGCACGGTTCAGTAGAAGCGGAGCTTTCTCTTGTTACTTTGTTTCTGTCGAAATGCAAGGAGGGATCCTTGGAGCTCTTCTAAACTCCTTATCATGTCAAATCCCTGGAGAAACTCTTGAGCAGCGTGAATTTGGTTCAAATTCGGTGCGATTGCTTCGTTCAACAGTTTTTGCGCAACCTGACCTTGTCAAAGCCCCACAGCTGCTTTTATTATACCATCCCCTTACGAAGAAAAATACCTTCATAGTAAAAGTTTCGTGCAACAGAAATGAAAAAAAAAACACAAATGCAGGGGGTAGAGTTGTAATTTTGGGGCATCAGCTAAGTGGCCTTTTACGCAAGAATTACTGGAAAAAATTCCTGTGATTTAAGCTGAAAGTAAATGTTTATAGGAAATTTCACATTCATATTTAACACATTTTCATAGTGGAGACTTTTTCCAACACCTAAATTTATAAGATTTTGAGATATCGTTGGTGGAGTTGTAGTTATGGGGCGCAGTATGCATGGATACAATCGTAGATTTTGTCAAAAAGAAGAGTGCTGAGTAATTTTTGGTCGATTGCTTACCCTGTCGATCGGAGGCTCTTCATGTCCCATGGATTTGTGTGATTTAATTGACAAGGATCCAGAGTCTGCAATGCTTTTCGAGTTGGGCCTCTCCTCTTGCATCTAAATAGTGAGACACGTTCGATTAGAGCCGCGGTTCTCATTTTACTCGAAGAGCGAAAACTTTTATATCGAAATGGTCACGATGAGATGAGTTAAGCAGTCATAAGGCTCATATGTATTCAGTATCGAATACAGTGTTATGAGCAAGTAGCATTTGGAAATTACTGAATTCTGGCATCATACGTGAGATTTTTTGCTTCCCCTC
>KZ345501.1:134345-147080 GCA_002352805.1 Teladorsagia circumcincta
GTACCATCAAAACATATTGAACAACGCCCCTGGGTGCATTATCTCTTCCGGTTCTCGCCATGCGGGTAGGTCCACAATCGCTACTCACACTCAGTTTGCTCTCGACTATGAAGAGCACGCGATCGCGACTCCCCAATTGCTGGTCCATTCCCAATGTCTCGGCACCTAGCAAAGTTCTCACCGATGTACGGGTTTGAACGGAATACCCGGTGCTGTTGCCCGGGTACCCGATCTGACCATCCCTAAGCGGTGAGGCGCTGGCGCCATGGACTTCCCACAGACTCCATCAAACCTAACATGATCCGCCCACCGCTCGATATCTTGTCTGCGTCGCCACGTTGATATGCTATGCTCTCTCCACTCGGACCTCACTACGCTCTCCGCGGCTCACATTACCTCTTATATCCATGTCTGCCTCCCTTTTGGACTTCTGCGCAGTGTAGAGCAGAAAATCTCGTATTTTCTGTGTACTTCGAGATTTTCTTTCCTTTTTCTCCACATTTGGTCCATCTCCCATCCCTACTTTCGTACTTGAGTAGAACTAACGCAACTGACCAATCCTGATCCTTGCCTTTAAGCTGCGATCACCAGCCTTATGAACCCGATAAATGTTTTTGCAACCTCAGCCTGTGACTGACGTGAGTACTCTCGACTTTTTTAACACGTACCGGACCGAGTGCATCACATGGTGATGCACGCATACAGAAGAATGGGCTTCTTTCGCTTGACTTATTCTGAGATTCTTCATGTTTTGAAACTATCCGCCTAGACTATTGGATCCAAAAAGCATTGAGTTCATCAGCGATAGTCAAATTATTGATGGAGTGATGGTTACTGAAGAGAAAATATGAAAAAAGGCGGGGAAATGCGCGCACAACGGCGGTCCGTTATGGGTTAAAACCTAGCGATCACCTGCTGTGGCAGTTGATCGCGGCTTACCTTCTCCTCTTCTTCAGGCAGCAGTAGCTGCGGTCCATATTGCTCCCCTGCACATGAAGCAGTGCTATGAGCTATACTAAACTACTGGACCACTCTCGTAATAAATCTTCCTTCTTCCAGTTTCGCAGTGATTCCTGCTGGTGTGAAGTCACACCCAATGTTCTCCGAGACTTGCTGTGATCAAGAACATCGCTACAGCCCACAGCAACTTCTCGCTAATCGGTGCCCTTCTTTTCCTGTTCTGTCGGACCACTCGTGATGCGTGGCCTGTCCCACTTGTTTCCAGATTGAAGAGGGCGTTGTGTTGTGTAAGGGCCAGGCCACTGCGCATGACTGGTCAATCATATCGTTTATAAGTCATGTCATTTTATCTGTGTTGTCCTCGAGTTTTGCACACTAAGGTAGCGAAAAATACCCACCTTCGCAGATTTTGTAGTTATCCGGTCTCATATCTTCTTTGTAGAAGGCCTGAAAAGATTCACAGTAATTTTTGCGATCACTCACAGGTACTGCGAACGACGTTACCTCTTGCCTGTGATGGAAGTATCCACCGAGGGGGCCCATGGGAATGTGAGGGACGATGTCTCTCCAGTGAGTCACACGGAATGAATACTCCAACTGAACGAAGCATTGATGAGTTCACCCGTGAAAGTGCTCCAACTAATGAAATCGAACCTGATTGTTGTGAGTTTCAGAGAAGTTGCTGTTGCCTGTTCTGGGTTGGCCGAATGTTACCAGCTTGACTTTGCTTGGCTCAGCAATGTGGGATCCAACCAAAAACGATGCTGCCAGGGACGCCAGTGAACCTCCAAGGGAATGACCAGTGATCTGTAATGACAAACACTTGTTGGCAATATCCAGATCAAAGGCGCTTCGCGCACTTACCCAAACCTCGTACTCTGGGTATTGCTTCTGTAGGAAGAAGAAGTCTTCAGCCATACCAGCACCCCAAATGTGCGAGAATGCGTCGCTGAAGTATCTTGAAATCCTCCCTCCATACAGCCATGAGGCCTACAAAACGCTATTTCATTCTCGAGAGTACGAGGAATTTGATCAACAAATCGATCTACGGATTGGAAAACCACAGAAATCGTGGCCGCGGGGAGAACCGATGTTAAGCGTAGACTCACCAACTTCAAGAAGACGGTCTTATTGATCTCATGAAGCAGCTGCAGGATGCTTGTCGTTCCTCTGCACAAGAGTGGGTGTTCATATTACGTCCGTCTACGGTAACAAACAAGCTCAGCAGTTCTAAGCTTACCTGAAACTCAGAACGATCGCCTTCTGTTTGTGCAGCGCGGCAGTGAACCCGGAACACAGATCCGCTTTCGAATCGTCGCACTTCGCATTTACTTGCCGTTGAAGCTTAATGCTGGTTCATTAGTTCGTCTCAGATGTTTCGCTCCAAGGGCATCATGCGCTTAAGAAAGGCGCTCACTGTTGAATTCGGGAACAGTCTGCTGAGGCACTGTTGGGGCTGATCCGAATAGGCGGCTGCGCTCAGTGGGTACATCACGTTTCTGGCGAAAGAGTCCGAGTATTGCACATCAGCGGTTGCATAACCCAAGAAGGCGATGGCTAGAAGGAGGACCATCCTAAAAGTCCGTTACGAGTGTTTTACTGCCTCTGAATGACACACATCAATGCTCGCCGTTTGTCAAAGTGAATTATGATATTGAGACGCATATGTATTGACATTAAGTGACATATACTGATATTAAGTGTCGAGAATTATGATGAAAAGTGTAGGTATAAGCGTTGAGCTGACTTTGGGTCTTGAGGAGGCTCGCAAGCAAGGCCTACTTAGCTCAGCAATCAGGAAGCATCGTTAAAGCAAAACCCCCAGATTGATTTGATGGGATGAAAGCGGTCGATGAAGAATTTGCCGAGCTGACTGCAAATGGAAAAAGAAACGAGGAAAACCGCTGATATAGCCTTTGAACGAGGATTCCCCCCCCCCCACCTCCTTGAGATGAGGGACGAGTTTTCTGATTCAGTGCTGGCTCATGCCACGGCTGGGGGCGAAGTGTTGAGAAGTGTGCCACAAGGGCTCGACCGACGAGCGAAACGGCAGTGTTCAAGAAGCTCTGTGAGAGTTGTGTGTTTGTAATGCACTTTTATACACTGTAGAAGATTCAAGATCATACGAGCTGCTTATCACAGACCACTTGTACTATTGATCATGCTTTGGTGGTCTGAACATTCCATCGGAGTCCCTGTGAAACTGATACCATTTACAGCTGCAGTGCAGGACAGACGTATGTTTGGCATGCAGGAGGGTAAAACGCGGAAGTGCTCGGTAATGCGGTCAACTCGCGGACGAAGTTCTATCTTTCTGAGTATTGGGGATGCAGAGAGCATTTGGTAACAGACGATGCCTATTTCAGGCACTTTTCTCTCAATTGTGATTGTACTGGGTACCCCTTTTTGGAGCACCCGCACCAACTACGGTACTAGTGGTGTCCCTGTTTATGAAGAGTTCAGGGAGGTTTGTGTTAACTTTTGGTTTTTGTTTATTATTTTTAACACTAAAAGCTAACTAGAATATCTGAGAATTCACAAGGTCTATCTCGGAAACGAGGACTTCTCAGCAAACTTATTTCTTATGCTGACGCAAGCTTAGATAGACGGTTGAAATGTAAGCGCAGAGCAATCATTTTCGCATCGAACGGACTAAAAACCCCCGTTATGAGAAAGGAGATAGAGAAACCTTTTGCCTCCGTTAGTCTTTTTCCCGGTTCCAATCTTTTTTGTCCGTCACTTTAGCAAGCGTTCACATTGTTCGCCGATTCGCTGCTTCTCCAATTCGGCGCAAATCCGAAGCATACTCTGAATCTCTGCCAACTTCTACCACTGCCCATCTACGACCAATTTTCAGGGTTTGTTTCTGATTTAAAATTCCCGGATAGCAGTTCTCGCTAGTGGAAGTACCTCCAAGAATTACTGGTCCAGTCCTGATTGTAGCCAACAGTTTTGCCCGATGTTATTTTTGAAGCACCCATTGAAATCCGATTGCCACCTCTTTCGTCGCATCTATCTCCAGTTCTAAACCACCATTCTTTTGATTCATCAACTGTCGATATGGTGTGATACGGGCGTTGACACAACGACGTAGACAAAACCTAGAGATCAGTTTTTCTGCGTCAAATCAATGAGAGTTCTGTTTTCTGCTGATAAAAGCGTCGGTTGTGAAACAGCCTGTGAGAGTGATTCATTGAAAATAAGTCCGTCTCATTTTCCCTCGCAAGATCAGCCCTTTGACGAATTATGAAAATGTGCTGGCAAACATAGACGTGTACGTATCACTCAGGAACTAAGCGTGCGGTCGCGAGCGTTCAAATCTCTTGTGTGTCGCTGTGAGTTTGTCCCGTTCCGGGCTCCATTGTTCCTGGCCTGCTATCCACCCAACGTGTGGTCCAAGAGTTGATGGATCCGTGATGGTTTACATTTCCTCGAGATCTTTACCTCAGTCGAACGTTAGGATTGCTGCTATTTACCCGTCGTACTCGAGAAACCCGCTGCAAGAGGGAAATCATATCAACGCTGACGAGGGACAGACAGATTAACTTCACTCATAAAAAGCTTCTGCTTGGAGGAGGTGTCCACGATGAATCTATTGGGAACGAATGGGAAATCTATATAGTGGTTTCGGCAGGATACCTACCCAGTGAGCGATAATTAACAATCCAGTGGCAGTAGCAACTATCAATGGCGTGATAGGCGCTGGAACCCACTTATGGGCGATTATGATAAAGAGGGAGCACAACGGGGAAGTATGTGCGCCACACGAAGCAGTTACTTGGCTTCCAAAGAAGCGAGATGTGGTACTTTTACGATGAAAGGTGCGCCGATTGCTGAGCAATACTTCGAAAGCAATCCGCCCTAAAGCGATCCGCCCCCTAGTTTAGCTGGTGAATTGGACGAGTTGTCTTGCCAGCAGCGGCACAACATGTGCAAATTGACTGGAGCATAGATCGGCATGGTGTCACCAAACGCGTCGCCATGAACTCGTCCATACGTCCGTCTTACCCTAGCCGTTTCCTTCTTGGGTTAAGATCAACGGCCAAAAAGAAAATCCCATTAACGCGTTTTCTTGACGGACCTATCTGTTTTTTTCCCCGCCATTGGCATACCATTTAGCACCCCCACGTCCCCTGCAAACCCCTATCGAATCTATCATAGTTGCTGTCTTTAAAATGTTATTCTTTGCGAATTTGAAACGTTTTTAACACCTCAGTTATTAGTGGACAGCTTCATAGTATTTCTATTCAACGTGATTTACGGGATTAATCGAAAAAGCTAAGTTATTGTATCATGGAGCTAAAAGTTTATTACTCTTCTAATTTCTTCATCTTTTCATAGCCTCCTTACACAGTGAGGGGGGGGGGGATGAACAGTAAAAATTCTATTTCTAGAGCTTTAATCCTCCAGTCCTTCCGAACTCGAGTTCGCTTTCCAACTTCCAATCTCAGCCTGGAACTGCAATTTTATCTGGTGTACTGCTGAAGTCGAAAGTTTGATAGAAAAACTGCTTCTAGGGACATTTTGCCCATAGGTGAACGAGAGTTTTGCGTACCAAAAGGGGTGTGGTCCCAGGAGCTCCGTACTGCACCCCCTACACATTGTCGTCAAGGGGTGGTTTTGGAGATGAACCCTGCCTCCACTGCTTTTGTTCTTGATTTCTGGACACAGAGAAAAGATGTGTTTGTCGATCGCTGTCTCTAAGTCAGCAAATGATAAGCGAATGTTTTGAACTTTCAGAAATGGAGTCGCGAATGGGGTCGAGGTGACAGGGAGTAAGCAAACCAGCCCGTTCGGCGTTTCCGCTGGGGCCGTATGCTGGATGTTGGGGAGGGGATGGGGTCCCCGAAGTCGGCGAACTACTTGAACTCGGTCGATACGGTAGGAGAATGACGACGCAAGTGGAGCAGCTACGTCCATGCCCCACCAAGAAGGCTGGTTTGCTCATTTCAGGACCAAGCCTTGGAGAGAGGACAGATCTCGCAGGTCCGCCCTCTCTTCAAAGCTTAGTCCTGAGGTAAGCATCTGTTGAGGCGGTTCAAAGGACCTAGTTGGTGTAGCTCGTCCATGGTCCCCCCACCCCACCCCCATCATTCAGCAATCGGCCCCAGCAGAAACGTCAAATGGGCTGGTTTGCTTACCTCCATGTGACAGTGTGCTGCCGATAACATCCACCGCGAACGATTTCTGATCTGTGCTGCCGGGAGGCAGGAGGAAGCTCACTCATCGTTGCTCTATTTGCTGGAGAGTAGCCAGATTCTAGTGTATGCTTGACTACCTTCATGCGCCATGTTTTCCATTCTGCAACTGTTACGAACGAGCAAAGTGGCAGCACTGGTTGCCACTTGCTGCCGAAGCGATGGCGGGGTCGTGCTGGATGGATGTGCGACAGCCATCAGTTTCTCTTCACTAGTCCCGTAGTCGCGTAATCCTCGCCATTGTCAACACTAGCATACACCTAAAGGAGCGAGCAACCTAAATTTTATGCTGTTGACGACGATTTTTGTCGCAAATCAGGCGAGTGATTATTTGCATTGGCGCTGATTTCACCATCCTATTGTTTCTGGTGACGCACTTCATCAGTTGGCAGAACCTTCAGCTGGAGATAGCGGACCTAGCTTTGGCTGGCGATCAGCTTTCGCCCACCTACAATTCCATATTAGAGGTGCCTTTCGCGATCAGCAGCACTTTGTGTAGAGCAGCTGGACAATTTGATAGAAATTCGAGGAAATCGAAGGCTCCTAATTGCTTAAGCTAACATACAAGTCTGCTCTCAGGGAAACCTTTCCCTGTCTTCGATTTGATCCGAGTAAACAATGTTCGCCTAATGCAGTTTAAGCGTGAGTTAGCTTCCGCGTAGTCCGGCAGTCAAGCGGAACTTGGCTTGCGTATTTCATGAGCCATTCAAACTCATCTCAGGTAGACTTGTAGCAGATACCTCCGATCTAGGAGCCGCAGCAGTGTAGGCAGCATATGCTGCCGACACGCCCACTCGTCCGTGATTGGCTACCACCACACGAGTTTACTGTGTGCAGACGCGAACCTGCCAGTCATAGACTAGTGGGCGCGCCTGCAGCATATGCTGCTAACACTGCTGTGGCCCGTAACTCGGAGGTTTCTGCTGCAAGTCTTTCTGAGATTGAGGGGATGACAATAGGTCAGTAGCATTGGCGTTATCGAACTCATTGGCTGCTGTTATTCTGAAGACGTCTTCTCGGTGTCGCATTGACCTTTCTACTTCTCGGTGCCCTTCAGAATTTTGACGTTCCATGTGTGAAATTTTTCGAACGGCAGCTCTTACATCGTGTCATGGCAACAGGTTGAACGTAGCACTTTTCCCGCCTCTGGCAACATCAGCATGTTTGTTCACCGGTATCTGCACAGACCGCATATAAGCGAATGATGGCACGAGTATGTTTTATTTTATCGACCATGATATAGCGTTTACGGTCGTCCGCATGGTGGGTTTACATCTTCATCTCACTCATGGTCGACTGTTGGCGTGTAGGGAAGAAGCCGACCGGTGACTGTTCACCACCCGATTTCAGACGAATCAGACACTGCAAAAGTCTCAGTTGTGCTCGTTGTAGTACTCAGAAAGTGTGTAGGGGAGTGGGAGGCTCACTGTGGGGTTTTGATGCTGGGAAAGTTGGAAGAGTGTGACAGTGATAGCTGTCAAACAAACTTGGCAGATTCCGGCTCCAGGCAGGATATGAACTTCTGAACATGTTCAATTCGCGAGCTCTGCAAACCAGCAAGTAGAAATAGGAAATCAGGGTGTTCATGTCGTTGGAATTGGGATGGAGGGCATTCATGTTAGCGAGCCAATTGCCATGCTTGAGACTGAGCCTTATCGTTAGGCAGGGGAACGAATTTTGGGGGTCGATAAATGTAACATGTGTCCTCCTTAGTGTTTCTCCCCTCTCCTGGGCTTACGAAGGAGTCTTCCAGGGAATGCCCAGCTTTCTCGAAACGGTTCCTTGCATGATATAGGGGTACGTGAATGGAACACAGATCTGTAGTGTTTTTCCTGAGCGGCCCTATGAACAGTAGAGAAGGTATGATGAAGTGGATGAAGTGGTCCATAGATCGAATCCTCGTGGTGACGATTTTTTCTGCATTTTCGACTGGCGCTCATCTGGTAAGGGGGGGGGCATTGTGGTGCAATGTCTGCTCCAATGCCATTTTGGCTCAAGGAGTCCTTTCGAGTTACGAGTGCTATCAGCTTTATTAATAGGTTATTTTTTCAGGTGTTCTGTTTTATGTGTTTTCTTGTTGGATGGCAAAAATGTCTACAAAACGTGGTATTCACCTACTAAACAACCGGGACTAAGCCTAGGAGAAGGGAGGAAGACCCCCCAGGGAAAACGAGGATTGCTCACGAGCGCGGGGACACCCTCCCTCCTGAGACCTATTCCTACACGTCTACAATAAAATAATATGCTTTCCATGGTTTTTATCGCATTACGCGTCCTGAATCGTCATGCCCCACCTTTCTGGATGAGCGCCCCCGCGGCTAATGGTGAATTCTCTATTACAGTCAAGACCGTTAGTAACTCATATGATTAGGTTTTTACCAAAAACTGGTGCCAGAAAGGTGTATCGCTTGAGCTTTTTGAACCTCTTTTGAGCGGTCATAGGGCTGCTCAGGAAAAATGGACTACAGTTCTGAAATTCGTGGACCTTTATCATGCAGAAAACCGCTCAAAGAAAGCTGGGCATTTCCTGGAAGACCTTCCTGGTCAGTCCCAGTGTCACCTACTGCCGGCCCTATTGTGATGCCCCCCCCCCCCAGGATGTGAGCGCCGAGGGGCGAAATGACTCGGGCTGCCGGAATAGGATGTCGGAATCTCATGGAATCATTCGATGGCCCCTTCCTGTAGCTGTTTGGGTAGCATTCCGAACGCGAAGCTACAACATTGTGCCACGCCATGCTTGGGCAATGTGTTGAGGGGAAGCCAGCAGCTTTCCGGGGCCACCTGTATCAACAGGTATCCACGATCAGCACAAGCGATAACCTGATAAGATTGTATATAAACGAAAGGTGGCACAACTCTGTTTCATTTCACTAATCGATGATGCTTCCAGCGTTTGCGGTTGCCTTCGTGGTGGGTTTACATCTCCAATTGTCCCATGGTCAAGTGGTGAAATGGGACCACACGAAGCCGGTGAGTGACGAGTGTTCTGTCTGATCGAACCGTCGGACGGCACACGAATCCGTGCTCGTTTTTCAGATCATAACCGCATTTGGAGACAGAAACGGGCACAATTATCTGTACAAGTATGATTATATCAGTTCAAGGGGTAAATATGAACACACAGGAGTTGCAGTTCGGTGAGTCTCTCCACAATTCGGATCGGGCGGGCGTTGTCATGAGAGCAGTTCAGGCGAAAGGGATCCTAGGATAGATTGGGTGAATAGGCAATTAATGGACTAAGCGGAGAGGGTCACGCACGTGTGGATTTGCTTGACTCTTCCATCTATCGTTCAGACGATTCACTTGCTCGCCTAGTCGTCCAAGCACCCAATCGCCTGAGTCGCCAACTCTGAACAATGCTTTGCCGCTGTGTCGATTTTTCGCTATGTTTATGTGTTTATTCTTCCCAAAATCTCTTGCGGGTGTGATGAGGGAAGAGGCGGAGAAATTGTCTGCCAGCAAAACTCGCGGCCATTTGATCTTGCGGTATCATATCAGGCCGTTGGTGCGATTATGATAACATACAACTGGCAGACATGGGCACGTTCTTACCAGGAAAGGGTTTCAAATTCCCATGGAACTTAGAATTGAGATCTAGTTTAAATGATAGAGCCTTTAATGGTGGTCTCGAAGTGAGGTGCTAAAATCTTAATGAGTCTTTTGTCAAGATGTGGGGAAAATTTTTGAAATATACAAATTTTCATCCTTTCAGAAGCTGTAATTTTCTTTGGAAGCACTAATCGGAAAAATAACGGGGCACTGTAACTAGAATATCTGCTCAATTTATTAGTTATTAGACGTTTTTAATCTGTTTATTATATCGAAACTGAGTCGAGGATTTTTGCCCAAATAATACGGGTGAGGTTCACTTTATTAAAGCAGTAACTCCAATTGAGGACATGTTGAACAATCAGTTTTGGGGTTAAGATTGCCTACAACTACCACAGAAGCCTTGCGTCGCGACTAAAAACCGCGCGACAAAGGCGCTAAGGCCTTAAAGTGAGCAAATCTGAGCAAGTGGACGAGATACCTCGCGCTCACCCCCTCGCACGCAGCGTGGATTACGACGTCGCGGCTGATTCAGATACGCGCGGGTTAGTGGAGCAATGGAGCAACCAATTTTAGACAACTCGTCCGATACGCCCTCCCTCATTCCATGAGGAACAGAGGTGCCTTATTGTCCTTGATAAGGGCTTCATCGACCGTTTCGTTTGTTTTTTTTTGTTTTCAGTCAACTTTACCTTCACACCATCATTATCGACCGCAGTCCCCACCAATTTGATATGGGGTTGTTGCTTTGAGCTGGCTCATGTCAACAACTTCAACCCTATTCTTTGCGTCGAAATCAGAACCGATAAAAATTGCCAAACATTCTTTTTTGAAAGGTGAAGCATGTTTTCCAAGGTTTCAATACAGGAAGTCATATGTTCTTAGCTCTTTCAGAATACCCTTTGATGTTTCTTAACCCTTGACGACCATATGGCCCACCGGCGGGCCACACCAAGTCAGTCGCGTGGGACCGCATGGCTCGCCGGCGGGCCACACGAGAGGAGGTCCTTATTCGGCGCGTAATCGGTTGTTTCTCATGCGTGTCCTGCTTTTGCTGCAAATATATGAATAGCATCGACTGAAGTAGTGTAGGAACGTGCGCTCAACGGCTTTCATCCTCATTCGAATAGGTTACCCCTTCTCCTTCACGGAAAGTTCACATACCTACGGCACCCTAAGATTTCCTCTCTGTGGCCCAAACACCACATTTCCGTGAAGGACTCCAAAATGCCCACTCGACCCTGCCGTAGGTATCTGAACTCTTCCATGAATTCACCAATCGCTCTCTCTCTCCGGAAATAGCTAGTAAGTATGTTCACCTTGCCGGGAGTCGTGTATTTGTCATTGCAAGCACCTCGCACGGTGGCCCAGTGCGAGCTCTGTTACCGAGAATGCGCTCAGGTAGCGAAGACGAGAAGCACACTTCCCCACAAGGGTTTGGACGGTTCGCGGGATCAAACGAGTTGTAGCCGATGTGGCGCGCGTTTGACCTCTTCACGCCCGAACTGCTCCGTCTTGTCTGCGGCGTGTTTCCATTGAGAAGTGATAAAGCGCCGTCACTTTTTCAGGGTTGGTCTTAATGAAATCTCATTTTCACAATATGGGATTAGCAACTACTACAACAACAAGCATTGCATGTCTTTCCTGACGTTACGAGGGACAGAAAACACATGCAACAGATATTTTCTGCTTGTGGATGACTGGTACAGGTGAGAAAATTCAGCACAAATTTTCTCTCTAGCTATCTTGACATTTCCGCAGATTATTCAGCTTCGAAAGAAAAACCTGGGATCAAGGGTTCTCTAAGAGTGGCTGCAAGATGGTCCAGTTTTACACCTCGGTGCTGGTTTTCATAAAATAGTGAGTCATAGGGCAAGCGGAAATCGCCTAGATACGCTCAAGTTGAATCGAGACTGTTCCAGTGATGTGCTGGACGACACCAGCCCGAAGTTCGTCGGCACGTACTCCGTGACCCGAGACAGGCTGTACTATTTTGGCAAAGATGGCGCAAGGGTGAGAAGTTCAGTAAGTGGTTTGGGTTACACTGAAGTGACCGTGCAACTTTCAGGTGATGATCTCGAATTTCAAGCGGAGAATTGATGTCGGGCTAATGTCACCCACGAAGTACGAAGTAGTTTGTGCAAAAGAAAGAACGTGGTAATAAAGGTTAAATTAGACGTGATTCTGTGTGGCGCCAAAAGACACCGTCCCTAAACTGTTCACGGAACGGCCATGGTGTGCAGATACCGTAATCGAGCTACGGCAGGTATCTCAGCCTCGTACATCTTTTATACCTTTCTTTCGTTAAGATATGAACATACAGACGTTTATGAACGAGCGCTCTATGAAATTCTAGAAGCAACAGCTTAACTACTGTGCTATATGGGTAAACCCATGGTCCTACATAATGTGAGATCTCCCATTGGAGTAATTTAAGCTACAGCCTCAGTGGGATCCATATGTTTGCTACAGCTGGGATGAAAAGATGCGTAAGCCATAGTCAAGACTATAGGGGTGTCGCTGAACAAAAACATCTTGGAAGCCGCTATAAAAGACTTGGCTACGTGCCAACTCGGTTGATCCACCTTTTCAAGTGGTCCGCCTGCTTGGTAGCTGTGGAGAGATCACGTGAATAGCTGCGTGGGCATGTGCGATCGTTTGGGGACCACAGGGACTGTTTGAGTACGGTCCTTTAAACTGCCTCATTTTTGATGCTGCCGCCAACTCGGAATGCTGCCTGTTTCCTGACTAGTCGTGCGCCATTTTTGCCTCAGAACCTGTTTCTTTTTAACAGTGGAAAGTCAGGTCTGCAGTAGTCACGGTTTTTTAAGAGTAACTTCGAACAACTCGTCCGGCCCGCCTCTTCCTTATCCTGGAAGGGGGAGGGGGAAACGGAAGAAGCCTTCGTTTAAGGGCTTTTTGACAGTTTTCCGCGCTTCTTTTCTCATTTTCGATTGACTCGGCACCTATAATTTCATTATCTATCGCTTTTACATCACCAAATCTACCTGGGATTGTTGCTTTCACC
>KZ345502.1:70885-84125 GCA_002352805.1 Teladorsagia circumcincta
TCCAATGATTTTGAGCGAGTCAGTTGATGTTGGAGCCAGCACTCATCTTCTTACAAGGGAGGTACTTCAGGACATGGAGCGCTTTTCCAAAATGATTTCCTTCGCTTTGTAGAGAGTCACGCGAGGAGCACAAAATCATGGTCCCAGAACGCTTCTAGGAAGGTCAGAATAGTGGCAAAGAGATGATCCGAAGTTCGATCCTCCATGATGACTAATTTTTGCAATTTATGTTGGCGCCTCCAAATTGAGTCCAAATGGCACTAGCGTTGATGAACATGTCATACTCGTAATTTTGCGACAATTTGGAGGCCCCAACATGGATTGCAAAAATTTGTCGCCACGGGGGGTTGAACTTTAGATCACTTCTTCACCATTGCTTTGAGGTTCCCAGGAGCGTAAAAGAAAAATGGACCATAGTTTTATGTTCCTCGCCTGTGCGTTCACAACATACGAGAAACCATTTTGGAAAAGCGTCCATGACCTGAAAGACCCTCTTTGTTAGGCAAGACATGCTATAACTCAATCTCTGGAAAGGTATCGGACAAAACTGATCCCGCTGAAATTCGATCCGTGAAAGGGTGTGCGGTATCGACGCCTCTCTCCGCTGCACCACCTTCGTGCAAGAACAAGTAATAACAATTTGAGCGCAAATATACATTCTAACGATCAAATCGGTAAAAATCAAATGTAATCAAAAATAAAGATTATTGGTGGGTGGTCTTTGAAGGGAGAGATGTAGGGCGAGATCTGAAGGCGCGAGATCGGATTAGCTATATGCTAATTCCAAGCGCCTTAAACGTCCTAAACCCAACGATGGGCATTCGACAGACGAGAGGGAACAAAGAGCAAAGAAAATATTCAAAAGACGAGCAAAACTTCACTTACTTCCGCATAACTCTGCGTCTCCGGCCATGCTCTTGGATGAATCCACAGAAGGAGAAGAACGAATGTGTAGAAATAGACGAAGAACGAAAGGTCGTCACGAGAACTCGCCTCATACGCATCATAAAGCTTATCAGAGAACCCTCCTGCAAATGGGAATGACCTTTTATTCGTTGAAGCGAGAAATCGCCATGCCGACTGTCGACACAGGGCGATTGCTGGAGCCTTCCGCCGACTGTCAGGCTAGTATTTCTAGCACTTCTAACAGGGCCAGTCGTCGCGTCCGCATTTTTTCAAGATTTTGTGACCCCTTCCCCCTCCCTCCCTAATCTCGATAGTGTTCCTTACCACCAAACGTGGGCGGGGCCAACAAATATGAATCCCTCTTGGAATTGCTACACGACCCTCACTCCCCTTCGTTCGAAAAGTTCGAACCAGGGTAACCGTGAGGTTCACACTTTCAAAAATTGCGCGCCCTCCCCCTCCACTCAATGGGGTTTCGATGCGACCACCCACCACCATCAGTCTTAGAAGGTCCCCACTACGATCCTCCTTCCATTTCTCGGACCACTAGAGGGAGGGAGGTAAACTGGTATCTTTAACGGTAAATCCACCAATTTTGCCTAATTCTCACTACCTTCGTGAAATTTTCACCAAATTCGTTGAAAACCCGTTCAAATGCGACCCCCTTTACCAACCCCAATCAACCTCTGTTCCCATTATGATAACCTTACTCGACCCCGAAATGCGATTCCAGCTCCCTTTCCAAAACCACAAATGCCACCCATCGTTCAAATAGAGCGAACGGACGATTGACTCTGGTTCGAACGACGGTTGACTTGAAGTGTCGACAAAAACCTATTAAGAAGCTGGACTATATAACATACCGTATATGAAAAGCAGCAAGACGCCGATGGTCCATCCAGCAAGCACATCACATGGCGAATGAACACCCAAATAGACTCGAGACCAACTCACACCGCAATTCCCTGAAGGCAACTAGATGTGCTATATGTATGCACTCAGCTATAATTCGCTTTGCAATTTTCTCGCGATTAGCAAAAAACGCCACAAGGGACGCCTGCCTTTTCAATCATCATCACCTTGAGATAATAAGCAATGAAAATAAGCAAAATCTTGAATAGGGACAGGAAGCCGCCATTATGGAAATGTAAGAGTCAAGCCTAACAGGTACAGCATGCATTAAGTGTTTTTCAGAAGCTGTCACATTCTCAGAAAATCTGAGAAAAATACGATAGATTTCAAGCCGACCGCAGCGCATCTGCGCGCTCGATTTTAGCATAATGCGACTGCGGCAGGTCTTTTCAAAGCAAGCTAATGACAAAACTTGACAAAACTAATGTAATACAAAACAACGTCGTTATCGAAACAACTTCGTGCTGCCGTGCCATCACCAATCTGTTCATGTTCTCCTTCAAAATCAAATTTCTAGCACATATCTGATGACCAACCTGATCCTCTTAATCATTAGGTAAAGCATGTGCCGCCTAGCGCGTGCATGGTCTGAGGGTCAAATACCGGATCCAAGGCCACCAAACCTTTCCAACTCTCCAAGTCAGTTATTACGTGAACTTTACTGTTTATCGAAAACATATCAAATGCTACATATTTAAATGTGTAAATGAAATATTCTCGAGATGACAATAGTGTTATATCAATTCTGAATTGTTGCTTGTTAGCTGCTAACTTTAACGCCACAGCTTGCGTTGCGAATGTTTTACAAGGATGCTGAGATATGGACAAAGCTTCCCTGAGCGGGTTGCCCGCCACCCGAGCTCTTATGCTACCGAGAACATCATTGGGGCACCATTTCACCTTAAAGTAACACTTCCAGCAGAAGTCGTCTTGAAGAATCTAATCATAGGGTGAGATACAGCAGCCCTCGTGTAGCACAGATGTGCCATTGTCGTGGCTCGAAAATGCGCGGTAATGACCCCAGAGTCTTACAAAGCTGGCTTGTGGCCTATGGCTATTGGACGAGTTAACTTGGCTGCGCGGTGCTTGCGTGATTGCGTGGTCCTTGCGCTATTGTATGTAAACTATGCCGCGTTCGAGGGAATGGTGCTTGTTTTTCAATTGGTGCTACTTTCTCAAATTGTCTAATTATCGTATTTCATTGTTTGTGCTGGTACATTTATGATTGCAGTTGCTTTCTTGCTGACACGAGCCAACAATAAATGCGAAATTCTCACAGAAAACAGTGAGCTTTGAAAGTGATCTCTGCCTCGAGCTGAGCTTCTCGAATTAGCTTCCAGCATTCCATGGATGGTCTGGGCTAGCAAATGTGCAGGCGATGCGCTAGCCAGCGAGTAGCACGTCACCTGCACACGTTTAGTCGATGGGTTAAATCCTAGGTCGGGAACCATGTCAACCAGCTTTACACTTAAGAGACTGGCCATTTGGTACCACACTCGTCCTTCTCCTTCTCCCCCCTCCCCCACCCAGCGTTATTCCCGCGCAGTCGCAGAGTCCGCTAGGTACAACACTCATCCGGAAGGAGAATATCGCTATATTTTACATTAACCGGTCTTTGGAAAAATTGTGTAGACCAATTCGCATTCGAACGACACTACAATACCCACCCTAACAGGTCGAGAAAAAACGCGGATCTGAGCGTTGCGTGATTTTGGGTGGGAGCAAAATGCGTGGCGCATCCTAACAGGGGATCGATCGACGCCATTCGACCAATCTTTAACCCTTCACGACAATCACGCGAGTTACCTGTAAATGAGGTTCCCTAATGAATCGCTTCCTTGTACATAATGTGCGCAAGCTCCTTATCTCAATCTTGCTATTTAGAAGTGTGCCGACAAAAAGAGTGGATTCCATGTAAAAAAAATCATAAAGATGAAACGAAAACATGATAAAAACGTAGAATGTACTTTAGCTACCATTTGCAGCGTCCACAAAACAGCAGTTTAACGCACACTGCTCGCCCACAGCGCAACAAAACACTTCAATATTTACGACGATACACATCCCTACTTCTTCGAAACTCTTCGAAATTTACGATCCTGCCTCGAGACCAAGCCAACAAACACCCCTCGATACGAACCCAACTTTAACGCAAACCGCCATTAACGAAAAAATACCTCATTATCGGAAGTTTTCAGTCAGGTAATGATGCTAACAGAGCTGCAATGCGATTCTAACTATAGCGCTCCAGATCACTACAAGCCGTATAACGTACTGCAGCCCCGAAAGAACAAATATGTCGTTTGCTTCACGGATTATGCGATGAGTTTTCTTTATATAAAGCTGGTTCCAAACGACTTACTTCGGCTGTACAGAGTATATGACCGATCTCCATTGTGCCAAATTCAACGATGGGGTCATATTCGAGGTTTTTGAGAATGGGTGGTTGTGTACCGTGACTGTAGTAGAAAGAGCGCATTTGAGATCCTCAGGTCGTAGTGGCGGAAGTTGGAGGATCCTGTTATAAGTGGACTGGGAGGGCGGTCACTCATAAGGCGTTTTGCTCACAATTCTTGGATAAGGATCTATGTAATGGCCGAATTTACAGCATTTGCCGTTGCTTCAACCATATATGCCCCCACCCTCCAACGAAAGCTTTTGAGGGAAGTTCTAGGGCAAGGTTGAAGTGTGTAACCTTGTCCCAGAACCGAGGATTGAATACTATAGAAACAGGACCATGAGGGTGGTGATAGGCAGGAGTGTTATGGGAAAATTCTACAAGACTGCTAGTGATGGGTAGGGGATCATATCAAAACCAGTTTGAAAGGGAACCGTGAATATTTCTGAATAGGGACAGCCGACGGTTGAACGCGACAGAGGACCTGGTTGATCTAAGGGGGTTTGAATTTACCACACGTCTCCTGGTCACAACTTTGCCTTCGCCTCATCAACTCAGCCTCCTGCATTAGTAGAAGTGTAAGCACGCCAACAAAGTGGATCGCAAATCGATCAGTACGTCAAGATGTTAATCATTGCGCTTTCAACGAAAAGATATTTCCAAAATGTAAACAAAATTTTCCCAATTTCCCAACAGTGGGAGAACCTGGAAATGATACGGCTTTTTTTTCTGGGGAATCCTCAGAACTTTCATAAAGGATCGTTCGGTTCGAATTTGTTTTTTACGAGCCCGTATTAATGTGTCTATGTACACACTAGGAACCCCGAGGGCCCAATCGAAAGCTCATAAATTCATCCAAAATGGCTAAATGAACTTGAGGAAGCGAAAAAGCCTATACCAGCCCATACCTATACCCCTCATATCAAGCACTTTACTACAAGCCTGTGAGGAAGGGTACTTCAAGACGGTACGGAAAGAACGTCAAGAAAAATAACGAATAAAAGAGGATTCAGAGAAAAAATCAATAGAAAACAAAAAAAACTGAGGAGGTAAAACAGCCTGGCGACATGGGATACTTCATTCCTACTGGGACCCCCAAAGTTCGGGAAAGCTCTGTCCTCTCTAACACACTCTTTGATCATTTCTAAGGAGTCCAGCCTTTCATGTTCGATTCCATAACAACACATGCAAACAACTGCCAGCTCGCTCTAGGAGCGATCACTTCTACCCATTTGACAGCATCTGCACTAACTTTTTATTAAAAGCCTCAAGGCACTGCATTTGGACGCCTCCATTAAGAGAAAATGGTTAAAAATATTGTCGACCGTTTATCATCCATTCCTCATTTTACCTGCTGAGCGAGTTAAATAGGTCCAATTCTTCTAGTTTGCTGCAAATCGACCCTCAATTTAGTGCTAATCATGCCAATCAAATGAGGATTTCACGATGAAGAGGGGGGCCGAAGCAGGAAAAAGAACCTAGTCGAAGGGCAGGCAGGCTCCTTGAAGATGCGGAACGACGCGTATTTTCCAGTGGAGAGTACGCTCCCAGCGGCCTAGCAGAGCCACACGCGTGCCGCTCGCGCCGCAGCATGCCCACCCTTCCGCCCTCATACTCTAGCCGTTCAGCAGAGAGCGTTAGCGTGAAGAGAGCAGCACTTTTGAAGACGCAGCGATTTGGGAACCAGAGGAAAAAAGGGATCCAATTTTTCGGGTTCTGCCGCTTCACGGTTGCCAGCGCCGCTGACCACCTCTACCTTGATCCCTGGTAGACTGCCTTTGCATCGTAATTTCGCCCTTCAAGTATGATTCCAATTGAAGGCAGACCTTGGGATAGAATGGGTGTGCAAGAGCGATCAGTAATGATGCTGTAGGTAAGAAGTGATCTGGAAAAAAAAACGAAAGCAAAGCACATGTTTTAGACCCAGAGAACAATTCACTTCATCTAAACTACTGATGGGTTATTGATCAGTGATAAAAAAAAATCACCCCAAAAATCACTAAAGGTGAAATGCTGTGAGTTGAGAAGATATGCACTTATGCAAGGTATACAGTAGCTTACTGACAAGGGGAGATGGAGAAATGAGATCATGTCAACCGTTCATTCAACAAAGTTTAGTGAGGGGAAGGAAGACTTCTTTTTTCATAATGAGTTTGTGTTTATAAGGGAAGTTCTTTTGGGGAGTGGAAAATGATACTGGAAGCTCTGAAACATTTATTCGGAAGAGTTCGTTCCGTTTGAGCAGTTCTATCACCCCTTTAAATGAACTCTCAGAAATGGAAGAGAAAAGGCAAAATATGAAGTGCTTCGGATCAAAGGAGGACTACGGCGTTTATGTCTTTGAGGGGGGAGGCATTCACATCAGGGCGATGGTATATACCACTAGGCCTGAGCCTAGTAGAGGGGAGAAACGCCAGGGAGAACAAATATTGCTCACATCCTCTCCCGGAAACCCTTCACCTGCCTAAGGCTTGGTCTCAAGCACAGTAAATGGCCCACTCCTCGAATGTCCCAGTTCCACCCCCCCCCCTCCCAACGAATTGAGTATTACACAGAGCAGAGACCATGGAGGTGCTGGGGATCACCTTGAAAGAGAAATGTTCCTGTTGAAATCCAGTTTTTCCAACGTAGCAGCTGACCATGAATGGCTTAATGAAAGGCTTTTGCTGATACAGAAACCCACCTTGAAAATTTGATAACTCGAAATACGAAAAAAAAATGGTCTTCACAGTGGTTACCAGGCCTTTTTCCAACATGTGAATAATCAAAGAACAGATATTGGTAAACAAAGGTTCCTAATGGGAAATCAACTTCAAATAACAAAAACGATATGATTTGAAGTTCTGCTTCCTAACGTGAGAAACTGAGGGGGGACAATGGACCAGAGTCTTGCCTGACCTACGCGACGCGATAGTGGAAACCGACAACAAATTCGATTTACTCATTTCCTCTGCACTTTCTTCTCCTGAAAATTCGGGAACCCTTACACAAGCTCCTCTCCCTACTGCTCTCCCGTACTCGTAGTTCGACTTAGCGCCGTAACCCTGCCTGGAAATAGCTCCATAAAACTCCAAGAATGGTAAGAGAACTATCTAGTGATATTTTATGGTAACTGATATCCTTAATTCCCAGAAGGACAAGCCGTCATACAGAATCCTGAAGCCGGAAGGGTAGCAACCGCTTCACTCCACAAATTACCACCACAGCTGTTCTAAAGAGGGTACACAAATCAATAGCCCATAACGTACTAAGCGTCATTTTTACGACAGACTGGACCAATAAAAAGAACGGCAAGATGAGGCTGTGCAGGTGATAATCGATAAGCGATCAGGTGCAGTAGATGCGATTGAGAAAGGAAACGGATAGACCGCGTGAGAGAGTAACGGAAAAGAGATTCAAGTGACACAAAACGCCGTCGACAACAGGCCAGAGCACGGCACTGATGGTAAGACGCAGACTGACTTTGACTACTGAAACAGGTACTCGACTGGGCGGCCATCTAACCAGTCAGTAACCGCACATCACTTCAACCACCACCACAATCACCACCATCGCTGTGAGAGCGACGACGGCGTTGATGGTCGCCCGTCACGTCTTCGAAAATAAACGACTATCAACGTAAAACAGCCTCGACGAATTGATAGTAGCGCGCAAGTGAAAAGTGGCGACGAGAGTGAAGTTGACAGCCATGGTGGTTGATTGCGCTGAATAGCTGGCCAGCCGGACGGCTGGCTGTGGACAACACATCTCTACGACTACGGCAACAATAGTTCTGATGTATGCTGGTTAAAGGCAATTTATACAATTGCATAAGTGTTGCCATTGCACTCTAAAATAAAGGAAAAGGTGCAGAGGACCATATGTGAAAAAACGGGAAAGAAAATTGCCGAGAGCACTGCAAAGTTAGGGCTCCCTCCCTTGAGCAGTGGTCAAGTCCACGAAGGAGGAACAGTCCTACACCATCTTGGTGTCTGCGTCTCTTCTATTCATGAGCTCTTCTCGCCAAGCGGGAGAGCATGGGGACAGACGAGACGCAGGCACCAAGACGGCGACTAGAGACAAACATAATGAGTAAAGTGAAAAATAATGTCGTATAGACTTTCTGTGAGATGTAAGAGATTCAACTTATTTTATATTCAAAGCCATGAAGGTGTGTCCGGCTAAACTGGGCGAAGGTGCTGCAATGGCAAGCGGCAACTCTTACCAAGCCTCAGCCCCAGATCAAGTCGCGCTCTGGCCGAACGAGCCCTTCGTTCTTGAAAGTTCTAGGCTACCTGATACAAATCTGTCTGTGAGGACAGGAACCCTGTTCTGCTCATTCGCTTACCCCGCAAGGTATTGTATTAACCAGTACGCATTCAGGTGCCTCTGCAATTCTAGACGGTAGTCGAATACAAAGCGCATTGGAAAGAGCTGATTGATCGACGCTGAACATCTTACGTTCTGAGCGTTCTTTAGGCCTACTCAATGAATTACAGTAACCATCCGAAGGATAATTTGTTGTTTTCATCTCCCCAAAAAATCCAATGGCGATCGAGCGAACCAGGAAGGATGGAGACTCCAGCGGTTCGGAGCAGTTGAGATTAGAGCGAGTGCTCTACTTTTTTCACCGCTGAGCTACTTCATTAGATGGACACCTTATTCAAAGAGTCCCGCCGCAATTTCACGATGCTACTTGTGTCAGAAACTTGCAAATCTTTTACCTATTTCAAACACTTTGATAGATTTTCAGAAAGTCAAAACATATCCATGGTTGCCATCAATAAGTTCATCTCAGTTTGCAGGGAGCATTTGAAAAAGTACGCTTTCAAAATAAAAAGTAGACTCACATTTTCAAATACACAAAAACCTCGTTAGAAAGCGGACTGAAGAAGGGGAGTAAAGGGCAAATAATAATCTAAGCACTTCACCTGACCACCCATTCTGACGCCTGGCACGTTTCTCACCTATCAACAGTAAAAGTTTTACTACGCTACTTCTGAATATTCTATAGCTCTTCGTAAATCCACCACCATCTTGTTTTTTAGAGAAATTCTCATCGTAGCGACAGTAGTGTCACCTAAATGAGAGTCTCGTGTTGAAAAGGCGGGGCCGTCAAATCCGGTATCAAGAGACAAACAACAAAGCCAGAGATCACTATGCAATGACCATTTGGAGAACATCATTGAAATAATGTTCAATTATAGCCGTGAAATTACCCCGCCATCTCTTCAGAGAGTCGTACCCTATCTTGCCCCAGAGCGACGCCACCCCCGCCGCTGATTCTATCTCAAGGTTGGGGGAGTCAGGTTGCGTCATGGGACCAGCTATACTCCGCGTTTCTAGCTTCGCCTCATCAGAGGAGGGTAGCTTGGAAATCATGCGTTTAATGGCTGGTCCTATGAGGCCCCTGTCTTCCCCAATCTTGAGATAGGATCTGCGGCGTAGGACGCGTCCCTGTGGAAGGATAGGATACGGCACCAGGATAGCCATGGGCAGTAGGAAGATTTGTCAAATCCGAACAAATTCCTAGCAAGGGTTTGATTTTCTCCTCTCCATAGCCTTTTCCTCGCGATCAGTAAACCTATAGCCCTTCCTATTCGATCCAAAATCAACTTCTTACGTCTACTTTTAGTGTAGCCCTTCACCTCATCTTCACATAGACTTCCAATTCGTGCGCAAAGGAAAAATGAGCTGTCGTCAACGGGATAGAAAAAATGAGGTGTGCTACGCCTAGGAAGAATTTAGTACAAGGACCGAGAGAGTGGAAGCGGCGTTTTTGCTCCAGCTGACCTACCTCCATGGTTGACCATGATACCTATAAGCTACCAACACAAAAACAGGTTATGCCAATTCAGAACTCTCGAAAAAAAAAAACTCAAAAAACGAATTTAAAAAAAGTTTGATAGACTCAAATGATCAAGCCAATGAAAACTCACATATAAGGATAACTGCAAGCATAACGCATGATGACCAAATGGATAGGTTGTAATGGCTACTTGCGTACATCCAAATAAACCACGGAAAAGCCGTGCCGAGCAGAGCATGATTCGAAGGCCACGCCCTTAACAGCAAGCCGGTAAGAATTATATTGAATAGAATTTGGAAAGTGAATTCCAGAAAGGAAAAATAATTGTTAAAAGCCGTAATTTCTATGACATAGAAACAGGTGGATCATTTGAAGAAAAGTCAATAAATTTAAAGGCAGGTGGTTTCACAGTGCAGATGTTCAGAAGTTAAAATATGCTCACTATAACAAGAAAGGGCCTGCTCGAGAGACCATACCCAGCGCTCTCACGGAAACACGCTGTGGCCCTGTAGCGACGCAATAAGGGTATGCCTGTCCCTCTGGACGGCTTCGTGCCTCTACCCGCCTCCGACGGCTGCTGGCCTTTGATCGTCAGACTCTAACACTTCTGACAAAGAGGCAGAGCAGAGTGTCATATCGAAGAAGTCAGCGTCGTTGCGACTCGCCCACTGCGGAAATCAACGGAGAAAATATGATCATATTTGCAACTACTGGGTCGAGTTTCCTAATTTTTCCTGCGCTCTTGCAACACTTAGCAGTCTACCTTCATTTTGAAGCGCGACAAACGTAAACATTCAGCACACCATCCGCCTTTGAAGGCACGCACCGGGATTAGGCATGTACACCAGTTTAATCCGCAACCGTGGTGGACAGGTGAACAAACTTTGTTGTTGTGGCCCCTTAGCTGTTAAAATGTGCGCGACTATGGCGCTAGAAGCTCGCTCGACCCGCAAACCACGCCTTCCGCTGCCAGCTGCCACGCAGGCGCCGCGAAAAGAGCGCGACCGCGGTTGTAGCACCGTTAGCATAGCGGCTCGTCATTGGCACTGGAGCAACTAGAGCTAGCCATTCGTAACTCATCCGTTCACGTCCCTCCTCCATTTCAAGGTGAACATGGCTGAAAGAGGGTGAATCGCTTGGGGCGTCGCTCGGGGTTTCTTTTGCTTTCTTTTTCATTTCCACACTTATCCCCACCTCCAGCTTCATCATTGGATGCTCTAAACACCCATTTTATCCCCATCCCGAGTCTCGCCTTTAAATGATCTGGTGGTGACTTAAACATGATCTTCCCGAGGGCACGTGCACGTGGTATGTAACACGGGATTCGTTAGTCCAGAGCTCACCAGTCTTTGTTCTCCTCGTCCAGACAAAGTGCAGGAGGTGATGGCGGACGAGGTAGGCACAATGCCACTTTGAGTCCTCCTGCCACGAAAAAACCCAGCGAGAGCAACACCGAAAGAAGTCGTCCCAGTCGTGCGTCAAACAGCCATATCTGAAGTTCTATATGTGCCTTGATTCATTTAAAGCAACAGTCTCAGCACGGTTCTAAAATTTCTATGCTATGGGGTGGAGATGATGCGCTAGCCCTAATTAAGACCATAGGAACTGTCACTAACCAAAAAAAAACTCTCCTTTGGAAGCCGCAACAAGCCAGAAAGGCGCCGTTGACAGGGGCGGTCGCTAGGATCTTAGGGAACGCCCATTTGCCAATCATTGCCGCGTCTTTTTCATGGGTTTTACTGGCTTATTTCATTTGATTGCTGCATTTCTATTCTCATATGATGCACATGTCTCTAACTGTATTGGGGCAAATGCGGTTGAAATCCGGGGAAGCAAGTAGTTCAGACAACTCGTCCACCAAGTGAAACCTGTTTAAAGGCTTCACCGGCGCATTTTTTTTGTTTTTTTTTCCTTTAATACCAGTAAACTCTTTACCTACAACTTCGTTACCGACCGCTTAATGCCTCGGATTCGTTCTGAGACTGTTGCTTTAACACGCACACTGTCTCTCTTCTCAAGGCGTGTATTTGAGTGTAAGTGTATAGATGCTTCCTCACATTTTTCACGATTTTAGGCGGGGCGCAGCGAACGCGGCCGAGCCGATGTGCGCGCGGCTGCGTTACATGGGGCGCGCAAACTGTAATGGAGCGCATTCAAATTTCAATCGATGGGCATCAGCTGTGGCGCAACGTGCTCCATTTCAGTTTGCGCGCCCCACGCGCACATCGGCTCGGCCGCGTTCGCCGCACGTTCGGCGCGCCCTGCCCGAAATCGTGAAGAATGTGGGTGGGGGGGGGGGGTTAAAGATAGCACCACACGTAAGATACAACATCAACAGCATCAAAAAGCAGACGTGATTTGGTTTTTTTTAAGATGTCGTCAAGCGTCAGACAGCGACATATTCAAACAGCGCTGCAACTTTGAATAAAACCAAATGCATGGCGCGATTTACTGACACCCAGTGCTCTATCCTTTGTAGATGTGGTACAAACCAATCGAAGACTCGATCATTGATACGAAATGACCAGGATATAAGGTAAGCCAGCTGAGAGATATCATTGTAAAGGACACAGGACGGACGTCACCTCGGATTTGCATACCTTGCGCGCCACGCTTACCCACAATATCGTACCAGTGGCTCTACAAGTGGCTCAGATGACGTCTGCCAGATACGAGGGGGGGGGGGGTGGAGGGTCAATAACACCAAGACCATCCACACAGAAGGCCCAAAGGCCTAAGGTAGAACAAAGCGATGTTAACAGAGCAACTCCAGCATTTTCGAATTTCGCCTATGTGTGTGATAAACCATAATCCAAAGTTGATAGTGGAAGGTTTACAGAACAAATGGTTCATTTTAAGCTGACAAATTAATATTCGACTAGTTGTATTGTTATGTGCTGTTCCACTAGAAAATGGCACGTCATAAATCTTTTGGATTTCATTGATCGAAGTCCTACTTGTCAACAAGCAATTCAGTTAGGCGACACAGGAAACGCCTGAACGCTCGTCAAAATATTCGCAGTCTTACAATGAGGGAACTTTCTGCTCCGAGCCTAACAAGTCCACCCTAGGGACATTTGCTGGGTGCGAAAGCATAAATATAAATAATCCCTACTATATATAAAGCGCTAAGTCTGTCTGTCTGTCCGTGTGTGTGTGTGTGTGTGTCACGAAATTCAGGGCGCCGGTCCCAGCAGTCACCGTGGAGTAGATTTCAGGATATAGAAAGTAGGGGT
>KZ345502.1:89075-100492 GCA_002352805.1 Teladorsagia circumcincta
GAGGAGGGGGGTCGTAAAAATTTTTCAAAAAGTAACAACGATAGGACCGACACTGCTCGAAAGTCGCGACATTTGCGCCACGGTCTGACAAATTTAGCATTTGGCAACTCATCTTAGCATTTGAACGAGATATCTCATGATACGTCCATCCCATGATACGTAGCGTGTATTACGGCGTTACTGCTAATTCAAATATGCTCGGGTTAGTGGAGCCATGGAGCAAGCAGGCTCGTGCAACTCGTCCGACCCGCCCCTTTCCTCGTATGCGGGGGGATTCTTAAGAGTGGCTTCATAGTTGATATTCTTTGCTTTTTTTCCATTTTTAGTCACCTGAGCATTCACTCCAATATCGCTCGCTGTGGACCCACCATTTTCATCTAGGGTGTTGCCTTGAGCAACATGTCTCAAGCGTAGACCATGAACTATTGCTGCAACTTCCTTCTCTCACTGTCTGCTGATAACCATCAATAAACCGAGGGATGAACAATGACTCAAGCAAAAAAGAGCAAAAAGCATGCTACAATCGAAAGGATAAAACAGGGAATAGCAAACGGAAGCAAAGAAAGAAATGCAGAGCCGAATGCAGTAGCTGTTGAAAAAAATATTGGCGAGGCGTATCCAGCTCCCAGCCCCTTTGTATTGTTAACATATGCCCTAAAACAATGCAGGTCCTCGCAGCCGAACAAAAGTGCATGAGCAAACCTCGTCTTATGTTTCTACATATAGTAATAATGACTAATCCTCTCCTTTTCCCTTTCAGCCATTCATAAGTTCTTTTTAATCCTGTGCAAACCAATCCTTTTATGCGACTCTAACAAGCGCCCACTCACATGTTCTCATAAGCTAATGGAGAAAGGCTGATGGATATATTCTGTTTTCCAATTAATGTCTGCCGTCATTGCAAACTTACCATGTTGCATCACATGGCATCAAAAACACCACATCAACAAACACACGTGTAACAATTTTTTTTAGAATTTAACGTCACGTGAGCCACCAAGTCTGCAGTCCCCCGTGCGGCAAGGCTAACACGTTGACGACATCGCGCGTTCTGGGTTTTTGCACCGCGTGAGACAAGAGAGATTTCGCGAGCGCCGCCGCCTCGCATCAATTCCATGGATTTTGAGCTGTAATACGCAATACTTTGATGCGACCAAGTGTATTCGATAACGTTCGATGTGTCTAACTTATAACGATAGTAAAATTTTCACCAAAATGGCGTTTCAAGGCCATGAAAAGGCAATTTGCTCACTTTCGCTCTATTGTTTTCAAAAATTAATTTCGACGTGTTTGTTTCAGTAAAAACACATATCCTCTCATACGAATAGGTTTCTATTCACTGATACTATTCTTTTTTACCAACATGTTTACGTTAATGAAAAGAAAACAAGGAATGAGCTGAGCAGAGAATTTGACAAGGTTTGGAAAACCTCTGCCAAGCTGAAGAATATTCTACCATTCTGAGAGCCACGTGGTTGTAATGTTTGTTAATGTATGGCGTACAGAATGAGTACAAAAGAATTGGGAAGAAGTTGGGCATTTGCGGAAAAAGCCTGTATCAACATGCTGACGTCAGAATGTCCAATGCGACCTCAAAATTCTGACGCGCATGCGCGTCAGCCTGTGGTCAACGTGCTAAAGGGTGCATAAGAAGGATGAATGAGCAAAATATTCGGCATTGATCAATCCTTACTTGGGATGCGCCATGCATTCCACCCTCATTTACAATAGGAACGTAGTGGCATTTGAACGCCATTTGACCTTAGCAACGACTTCAGAAGACAGTCGATGTAAAAGTCAGTGTTTTTGTCGTCCCGAAACAAGCCAGATACCAACTGACCAACCATGTAGGGATGGAAGGCTTTTTCCAAATAATGTACCATGCACTATTTGAGCCCCGAACCGTGCGCGTGGTAATAATTGACGCCGCTGGCCGTTACTCCACGTCCCAGTGTGTACGTATAAATAAATAACGATCAAATTTTTTTATAAATGGAAGAATTCCTAATTCCAACCTCCGCGACGATCACTAACCAAAACAAATTGAGAAAGAATAGAGTAATCGGCTTGGTTGCCTTTTTCATGAGCGCCATGCACTCGTCGTAGCGATGCTCAAGTTGGAAGCAACAGCCACGCTGAATGGGGTGAAAAGAGTGGATTGAAACCTAGCCCAGTTTTCACTTATACGTTATCCAGCAACGCAAGCACCTATCCAATCCACTTGATCACCACGAGGCTCAACTATGCGTTGTACAGATTTCAAAAGAATTTACGATTCCCCTCCTCTGAGGGGGTCTCGATATGACCCTCCATGACCATCAGCGAAAACCAATCAATCAGAAATCACAATCAAAAATGGACTTCAAGCCTTTGGGGGATGGGAAGGAGTAAAATGTCTGAAAGGATGAAGGATGAAACCCTCGCCATTGATCAATCCTGACACGCATTCTACTTCTACTTGTACATTCGTGATGGCAATTTGAATGCGATTGGCCTATACACCCCTACACGGTCTCTGGCCCGATTTGGCCCATTAACTCGCGTGTGCCAGCCGATGCACAAGTCAGTGTTTTTTTTAGCCTCCTAGACAAGTCCAGTACCGTTTGACCGACCCCGGAGGGATAGGTTTGGTTGACCACACACGACCCAGGATTTGATCCATGAACTGCTCGCGTGGTAAGCAGCGCCCCCTCCCCTTGAGGACTGCGCAACCATGGTTAATCCTCTCACTCTTACGACTCCTACAACAAACAACCAGCTCGCATGGGAAGAATGGTCTGTCCAGCCGGGTATCACTATCGTGAATCAGTTCAACAAATTCCACCGGACCACATTTATTCGTGTTCAAGTCAAAGTTACCGGATCAAAACCTCAAGTCAGACTGCATCAAAACGGCTATACTGTCTCCATCTTATTTCACTTTACACCAGTTAGGCTGCGCACGCCCCCATGCACACAACACGGTTCCTTGGTAATCTAGAAAGAGCCAACCGGAATTTGAAAAAAAAAAGTTCCGCTCAAACATTTCTTTGAAATACCGGGCGTCTCTACCTCCGCCAAACTTTTCTCGATCTCTAAGCCGCGTAGGAATCGAAATGTGTGATTATGATTCTGGTATTCGGTATTATTCAGCGAAAAAAAAATGATTCAGAACCCTCGCTAACCTAAGGAGATTATGGTGCTAGTAATCTAGTTGCCTAACACTTACGAGTCAAAAATCGTCAAACCTAGAAAGCTTCCGAAATACCTACATAATTTGAAAAAAAACATCACGCTGTTTTAAAAAAGGAACTCGGAAGTCGGAAATCGGAAAAAGTGAGACGACAACAGGATTTGTCCGGTTTGTGAATAAAACTTTCAGTGTAAAAAACCGTGTCCAGCTGTGCAGTAGTGTTTCAACACAACCTAGCGGAGAAAAACGAAAGTAAGAAACCGGATACTGCAACCTGAGCTTTTCGTTAAGATCGCATAGCAACGGAAACTGAAGAACTATTACTCAATTTCGATCCACATAGCCCTCCTCGACTGCAATTACCTATACTATTCTTAGGATATTCCACATCTCAGTTATGCTGTGGGAATTTGACTGAATTCACTGCAAATTCACTCCACAAAACACAGGGTGTTTCATAAACATGTATTTCCACAAATCTCACCGCCATTTTGGGATCAATGAATTTTTCGAACGGTCAGTAAATCAGTACATTTCTCACATCCTATTTATTTTATTTCATACTAATTCAATAAAAAATGAATGTGGGCGGGGTTTGTGCGTTGGGTGGGGTTTAAAAAAAACGGCCAATAGGAGGGGTCCGCGAGCCAAAGGGTGTGAATATAATGCACGTATAGGCATCTCAAATTTCACAGTTCCCCCTAGCTTTTCAATTCGTGGTGGGTCCAATCCCAAACGAAACTGGGAGCAATGCGGCTCGAGGGGGGTCAGTCGCCGCGCGCGATCTCTGCTCGTCCGCGCCCTGTGGTACTAAGCCTAGGAGTGGGCAGGAACTTTGAGAATATGAAAATTGCTATGACCCTGGAGTTTTCCTCCCCTGTCCGAGGCCTAGTCCCAATTTGACAAAGAGAAATGCTTACATAGAAAAACTCAGAGATCGCGCGCGACAACTGGCCCCCCTCGAGCCATATTGCGCCCAGAACTGCTATCCTCTTTCAAAGCGAGGCAGGACATTCTAAAGCGGACATCAGCCGTCTCTTGAAAGTGTATCGGTCTATAGTTTGCCATGCAAAGAAGAAAGGAACAGTGGAAGATCACCCGCTGCGGTCACTACTTTCGAAAAAACTGTGAAGAAACGGGTCGATCGCAATCCTCATAGGAGCATAAAATGAATAGATTTGAGAATCCTTAGTACGACTATATGAAAATACTATTCCTTTCTTATTTCCATACTACTCCATATCTTTATACAGGAATTTAGAAAAACGAACTAGGGAACGATCTGTATGAGAAGAATACATCTTTCCTCAATAGGGCGTAATAGTGTAATGAGAGACTACATGCCAAGTGCTGCCAAGCTGCCTTGGAGTCAAAACTTGTTCTTTCCAAAGCAAAGTTTGGCCCCGCCCAGAAAAGCAACCACGCCCCACGTCACAAAACGGTAATTTTTCAGTGATTTTTGTTCTTTGTAGGAGCTAAATTATGCAAATTTCACATATTCATACCGCCAACAACAACAACCTACTTTTATGTGCATTCATCGCTAAGATCAAGATGAAATGGCCTAAAATATGTCGTAAAAATTTTAAACTCACCAACGCTACAATCAGTGAGAAGAAGAAAACTTCAAGTCCAAGAACGCTGAACATCAGAGCAATCTTCGTGGCCATGCGAGACTGCACCGACTAAAATAAGAGACGATTTGGTGCAGAACTTTATTGGTGAATGATATGTCGATGTCACCAAAATTATTAATAGGTTTCTATTAATATAAATATAGGCAAGCATGGATAATTAGTACCGCAATATTACAGTTAAGGAAAGTTTCCTTTCCGAGAAACTTTGAAGCAACAGTCTTAGCAGAGTCGAAGTGGGCGTGGCGAACAAAAGGCCCACCCCCTCTTGCCAGCCGTGGAGATTCGTTCACGATCACGATTCGCATCGTGAATCGACACCGAAGAGCCCCCGTGGTCTCAAAACGATCGCAAATGCCTCCGCAGCCCAATCACGTGATCTCCACGGCTGGCAAGAGGTGGTGCGACCTTCCACGCCCACTTCGAACCTACTGGGACTGTTAAAGGCAAAATTCACGATCACACCGGTGAGGTGATTACACTCAAATGTGGAGGTAGGGGTGGGAGGTGGATTGCCAGAGGAGAAAAAAGGAGAAAAAATCGTAAAATACACGGGAAATACGAACCTTCCGCTCTACGTTGCGGGGAGCGCGGAGAGCGGTATAGAATCCCGAGTGGAGATAGCAGAGCAGATCAACACTGCGAATCAGACAAGATATCGAGCGGTGGGCGGGGCGTGTCTCAACTGGAGGAGCGTGCCCAAATCCTTGGCGGCTAGCGTCCTAGTGACGCGATTTGATGCAGGGACGTGGCGCGTCTTCTGCAGCTGTGTCCCACGCACTTCTAGCCGTTCTGAAGGCTTATTATATTGGTCTGAGCCCGAATTTTGCCTTTAAGAAATTCAATGGCTCCAAGAAATCTTCATCGCTCGTGTTTTTGATGTTTCTGATCCTAGATGATGCATGTGTAGCGAAAAATTGAGTGTACATCCGCTTTCATCCTTGATGAGCACAAAATTACCCTACAATGCATTTTCAATAAATGCATGAGGAAACATGAGGTGTTTCGCATGAAAACTATAGGAGTTTGCTGATCTCACAACCTCAGAAAATGGCGTGCATTTCGACTGGTTTCTTGCAAACTTATGGATGAATTACTGCCAGGAGTAGTTCAGTATGACCATGAGGAATTTGTAAAGATAATTCTTTTCACTTCCATAAAACTTCTCGTCGGACACGCTACCATGTCTGCCAATCGCAACTCTTCCGTCGTTGTCGATTTTGTGCTATTCTTCCCCGCTGTTAGTCGTGCAACCGATGCATCGGATCACCCAAAATCGTTTTCAGACGACCACTAGGCATTCACATGCTCAAGAAGACCATTCTGTAGGCCTACTCGCACATCTGTTGCATTTCAAGGATTTCACGACCTCCTTTCTCTAGAAGGATCTCGATACGACCCCCACCATCACCATCAGCCTATGAGGCTTCCCCATGATTCGACCGCACCCCATCCCCAACCACCTTGGCTGTTTCCATAGCATTAGATTCTGACACCTGTCGACACAGCCCAACTCCGCCCACTCCTTCCCCACAAAACAACCGTCCAGCAAAGATGGGGAAAGGGAGCGGAGAGGGAGGGGGAGGGGCTGGTAAAGTGTAAAGTAACAGAAAATCTACTGATTTCTTTCCTTTCCCATTTCATGTTTTCCAAAATCGTCGCAAAAACTCCTCAAACAGGCACCCTCTATTACCGCCATGACCCCTTAAACATTCACGTATAGGACCTAATTTTTTTCAGACCCTTCCACCTTCATCAACCTGAAATACACCTCCTCCCCTCCAGGAAAAAAAGCGGTGGCTTGCGTGGGAGTTTAGGGTGGCCGTGATGCAATGTTCTACGCTCCCGCACCACTTTTCACGAGTGCTGAGTTTCGAAAAGACCCTATATTCGCTTGTCGCGAACACAGCAATCTTATTAGCAGAAGGCAGTGGAGCAATTATCTAGTCGCGCGATATGCCTCTAACACATTGAAGACAGCATGACGCGCATGCGCGTCATGATTTAAGACAAATCTTTTTCATTCTCTTCGATTTATTTGGCATTTTTCGTATCCTAAAAATGTCTCTATATACTTTCTTATCCGGGAGACAGTGCACTGATCCAGCAGTAGATTACTGATGGAATAATGACAATCCGGAAAAAATGAACATAAACATGTCGAGGTACGCGTAAAATGGGCTCTCGTCAATGTGGTGAAGAGGGTGGCAGCAACAACCCACTAACTGGTGACCCACAGTGTTGTGAAGAATTTAGCTCAGAGATCAGGCTCAGGCTCTTCATCTAAGTATTAATAAATTGAAGAAAATCATTTTAGCAATAACATCCTTCCAGCCAATAACTAAAAGTCAATAAGGTATGCCCCATGATCAAACTGGTGTGGTTCTTGCACATTACATAATGCGAGTGCAAAAACGGCCAGCAGTAAATAAGAAAAGCAAGGAATCGTCAAAAACACATGAGTTAGTTACAGTTTGTTCACTTTCGTAATGTGACTGTGCCAATGAGAGAGTGAACGTGGAGAGGAGAGTATGAGAAGAGAAAGCGCAACAGATGAGAGGGTGTCAGACCACAGCCCCTGCAGAAGGGGGCATTGCAGCCGCTGCAGCTATTATTCTTTGCGCCCTCGTCGGGTGATTTTCGTGCATAAAGGTGACACATCTGAGATTGTCCTCTAGGAACCTATCCTACAGACCAAAGGGAATCGTCGACACGGCTTTCGCCTGAGTTGCACCTGAAGTAACTCTAAGTAAGCCTTTCGCCACCTTGGGATAGATTGAGCTTTCGAACAAAGACACTCAACACTTCAATTGAACAAAGTGGCGGCCACCTGTTTTTAAATAGCTCTAAACGGAAGGACAAAGTGGTCGGCATCGATCGTTTTCTTAGTGCCTCATGCATTCAACTTATTCGAAATCGCATAGGGGATTGAATGACTTTTTTGTAGCCTACAGGAAAGAGGACTGGCCGACTCTAAAGATCTCATCCTATCGCCTGAAAAATTTATCAGCTTATTCAGCTCAAAAAGAGCCGAATGTATAGAGAAAATCATGTGTCTCTAATGTATAATTCTGAGCGATCTCCCTAGGTTCCGCTCTTCAGATGACAGCTCAAAGAACATGACTCGAGCGATAATAACGCAAATTGATCCCCATCACTACCATGGAAGCCTATTGATTGCAGCTTCCTTCATGAAACTCCTTGGGACTTGGAATCCCAAAACAGAGTGCGACCCACCATAACGATAACAACTTCACATCATCCGCATTACTACGAATCTAAAGAAGAGGAAAAAGATACTTGGTAAGATTTGAGCCACAATTTGAATTTTAAAATTTTCATCCTATCGTCCCTAACCCATCACCTGAAGCTGCAGCCGTGAGATTTTCATGAGATCAGGAATAGAAATAGTAAAGCAGTCTTATAGTACGAAGACAATGTGAAGAAGGGTCACTGTTACGACTAGCTGTAGATGATTTGATCAAATTTTTAGTAAAATCGATAAGAAACTTGAGCATTGAAGAGCGCATATCGCTTTCTTTTGCCAATCAAGCCGATTGTAATAAACGAAAGTCAATAGGGCAAAATGTGAAGCAGCATATAAAGCCAACTGGAGCAAGTGAGCACACGAGGAAAATCAACGCGCGAACATGACGCGCTGAAAAGCGGATGAGCGCGAGAGGATATGAGATAAAGCGAGTGAAGCGAACAAACGCAAAAAACAAGGAAATCCCAGGGAGCTGGGCTGCCAATTGATTTTTATAGAAAACACCAGAAAGTGGATGGAATGCAACTGTTCCACTCAATAACCAAATATGGCTGGTAAATGGCGATATTTTCAGAATTGAGAAGATCACTTTTTATCCACACACACACAATCTATGGAAGGAAAGAAAAATTGTGAAGTGGTAAGTGCTCTGAAAAGCCATGGCCAAAAACTAAGTGCTCTTATGATTGGTTCTCATTCATTTTTTCTGCTTTTTGTTGAAATTTCTAACAAATATTTCTAAATTATATTGTTCTCACCATCCTAATGGCTCTACAATTGAGACAGGAGCAAACACTAAGTAATTAAAGACGTAAATAAACGAGTAAATAAACCTATCGAAGAAACAATTCAATCCACAAACCTGCAGAAATCCTATGGCAGGATTACCCGAAAGAATGAGAGCTGTGAGATGGGAACGTAAGTGGAAAGCCCATTCCCCTAAGCTGTCAACTGGAGCACTTACGTAGTACCTGGAAGAATAAACCGCTGAACGAAAGGAAACGAAATACCTATGAAATGCTCAAGCTAGTCAATTCTTGCAATTACAGCACTACCATATAGGGATCAAAAGAGTAAACTATTTGACCTTACAAAAATCCGATAGCGTGCCAACAGGTGGGTAACACTACTACTACTTTCTATTGTGACTGCATTTGTTTATTGCACAAATACAGACTCCTGCTGGACCAGCGTGAGAAATGAGCATAAAACGAGGCGAAGTCTGAGCGAATCCTCCTCCCCGGACGCAATTTTGTGAGATTAGCTCCGAATAGTGGTGAGACCATCCAAAGCTGACCCACGTAAACAATAGCCCGAAGAGAAGAAATAAGACAACGCTTGGACATTTATGACTGGCACTTCTCCACAACTGTAAATTTTTGTAGGCACCAATCAAACGGCAGTGCCCATGACAGGAAGCTAGATTTTGCCTTGTTTCATGATACAGACTGTGAATGTTGCACTCAGAAAATAGGCGATAGCTACCCATGACGAGATATGACAACGAAGTATTTGGGTCATAATCACTGAAGTGCAGCTTTGAGATCGGGGTTAGCTATTCGGGCATTCCTCAACATGCGGGTCACATTTGACTAGGTGGGTGGAGATGGGTCGTAGATGGGAAAAATAGGGAGAGTAGGGAGAGGTACGGGAATGAACTAGTGCCATAAAGCGTTTAGCAATCACATCCCCAGCCTCCCCACCCCCCCCCCGCCTAACACGCACGACGGCTATTCTGTAGGTACTTGGTCTCAGGTTGAAGTGTACCAGATCAAATCAGGCCGAACAACACCATTGGCACCACTGACTATTCAAGCGTGGAAAATGAAGGTCATACGGACTCCCGTCGAATGGGGAGGGAGAGGGATCCCATTGCCGTGACCATCGCCTCAAGAGAATGTTCACTTACCTGGGAGACAAACATCCCAGGCAATATATATAATTTTTTCGAAGAACGTAGCGCTAGAGAGTGTGGAACTGTATCAAGAAGCATGGACTGAGAACATTTTCGCTGACATGTCAATCCAACCTAGTCCACTTTTTGAACATTTTCAGACCCACCCCTCCTTCTCAAAGAACCATTCAATGTCTTTTCATGACCATTTGATGGCCCTACCAGATCACCTGCGCTTCCCAGTACACTGCACTTTTGCTCATGTCAATGATAGGTAATAAAAATAATCAATACTTAGACTACTTACACCTTCACATTTGGAAGAATTGAGGACTCGAATGGATTCTTAAAATCATAAACTTACCGCTCTCCATCGTTGATAGTCCAATTCGGGAACACATCTAGTGGATACTTCTTCAGAAGCTCATCGGTCTTACACCGCTAAAGTAAGCACTTCATAACCAACTCATGACACGCTCATAAATCAATGTTCGTCTCTCAAAGCACTTTTAATTAATCACCAGTCACCATTAATCGATTTATCGATTACACCGGTTACTACCTCGATTTGAAGCAGAACATTTCAACATGGACCCGAAACTTTGGAACAGACGTAAACTGTGAGATTCTTCTCATTAAGATTAGATAATCGCAAATTCAATTACAAATTGAATGCAATGGTTCACTGAAGCAGCGGACCTCCTGCGTGAACCAATTTTCTGAACGGAGGGTTAGCCTGGAACTCGTATGTATCATAATTCGAGAAGACTGCTGATAATTTAGCGGGCAAAATAATTTAGGTGAGCATACATGAGACTAAGCTGAACGCAATGGTGGCGACAGTCTACAACATACCAACCGGGACTGTTGTACCCTAAAAAGAATACCCAAAGCTTTCACATACACGCCCACGCAGAGCTTCGCGTTGTCGAAAGAGCGTGCGTTTACAAGACATTTAGTGATTATATAGCTTCAGAATGAATGCCACAGCAGAGCGTTAAGCGGCCTAAACAAAGCAAAACCAGCAAAGAACGCTTAGCGTACGGGATTTGCTCGCCCATCACTCACAGACTCTTGCATCTCATTCCGATAAAGATGAAAACCCCTTACAAAAGTAATCAGCATTTGTCCTTGCAACTACGAAACTCCTCTTAAAACAGTCCACCTCTCCCTAGGAGAGGCTAACTGGTGCTTGTCAACCTTCGTAACACACGTTGGACGCATTTTCTATATGCTCGAATGAACTATGCCGCTGACCAGAGTCGAACCATCAAACACTTTTCGATTAAATTCACACACTTTTCAATTAAATTCACAGCGGCTACATTCAAAAAAAGGACCCGCTTATTAAAAAACCACCTGTTAGAGCGAAACTTATGGAAACACACGGCGCTCATGTCCTTGGGGGAGGGGTATTCAAGTTAGTGAGTCAATTATTGTGCTTGGGAG
>KZ345502.1:124131-137953 GCA_002352805.1 Teladorsagia circumcincta
CCCTTTTCGCGCACAAAAATCCCACCACTCCTGTGATTAGAGGTCCCTGACGTTTCGGCCAGATTGTCTTCCTCAAAGACCTAAACGTGGCTTAAAGCTCGAGAAATGCTTTCTAAACCGCCAAACGTCTCTTATCCCTACCTTTCCCGGAGGAGCGTTAGCAAAATTGAAGGCAGCGATTACGATATTTTCTAGTAAGGTTTAGAGAGCACGTGTGGTGCTCAATGGTACGCCAGTGGCGAAAAAAAGCAGAGAGATCCGCCAAGAAAACGCAAAAGGGGACCCCTTTTTGGGCAATTGCTTATAAATGATGAAGGGTGAGCTCAGAAAGCTAACTTATGAACGAGCGCCGCTGCTGGCCACGCCCGCTCGTCTCGCCAGCTAAACTATTAGGTTGTCTCATAAATAGTGTTGTTTTTTTTTCAAACAAAAAATTTTAAGCTGAAATCCTAAGCTTTTATAACATCTTATATACCATTCGGAAGAGAATTGTCTGCTCTACAAAATGACATGTTTGCTTTCTACAATCACTGCGCAGTTTTCAAATTTCGAGCCTGCAAAATGGGAAGTATAGTCTACGAAAATCAGCCAAACAGACAGCGAGCTCTAACACTATTTTCCTTGAGGAGAAATCAATCAGTGATATACCCTTTACTTACTCATGACCTCTTTTGAACATTTCAGTGTTGGGCTGTGGAAAAAGGCCTTCTCCCATTTCTTTACGAACTTGATTTTTGATAAGCCATAGTGTTCTTCAAACTAAAATTTTTCCCCTAAATCACTGTTTCATATGAAGTGATATGGCATTCGTGAGCAAATCTTCTGCTCAACTTGCCCATATGTTTTGTTTTAATACTCGCTGTGAATCGGGTCAAATTTTAGGGTTGCGTGATAGGGTGTCCAGTACACGAAAATGGCCACATTACTTTGCAAAAAATTTCCCTTGAAAAGAAGAGAAAATTAATCAGGCGTACACTCTTATTTTACACATGACTTGCTATCAACATTCCACTAGTTTTTTTAATGTCTCAGCTGTAAAGAGATTTTAGCATAAATTTCAAGAGGTGGTGCTTGACCATCGAGTTCTGGCGGAAAAGCCAGATCCGCGAAAGTAGCGACGCGACTTGTTGGTAAGCCTAACAGCGAAATGTTCAGAAGAGGTCATGAGTAAGTGAAGGGTACATTACTGATTGATTTCTCCCAGGGAAAATAGTGTTAGAGCTCGCTGTCGGTTTGGCTGATTTTCGTAGACTGGACCTCCTGTTTTGCGGGCTTGAAATTCGAAAACTGCGCCGTGATTGTAGAAACCAAACACGCCATTTTGTAGAGCAGACAATTCTCTTTTAAATGGTATATAAGATGATTTGAAAACACAGGATTTTGGCTCAAAATTTTTTGTTTGAAGAAAAACGACACTATTTATGAGACAACCTAATAGTAGGCGGATCGCTTTAGGGGGGGGGGGGCAACCATCTCTCCTTCCGGCGTGAGAATGCCACAGCTCGTTTCCTTGGCAGCCAAGCAACTGCTTCGTTGCTTCCCCAATGCGCTCCCTCTTATCGTAATGCTACCTTTAGCTGAAAACTGTGACAAGGAAAATATCTTCAACCCGCGAACCTCGCTGGCAGAAGAATATCATTGAAAATCTTTATATAAAATAGTTGTGAGTTGAATTGAGTTGAAATGAGTTGTGTAGTGGCAAATGGAATCTGTGCAACCAAATAGAACTCACCGACATGTATCTGTTCTGGTAGCACTGCCGTGGAAGACGATGCCAAAAAGTGCGATCAGCTGTGCTGAAATGGAAATTTTCGGATTCACTTGAGTAAACAGCGTCTTCGGTTGAAAAAGTTGCAATCTCAAATGTGGCATTTCCTTGGACACGACATGATGGGAAGAAAATTTTTATATTATCCCACAGTGGTTTTCCTACAACACTCGATTGCTTAACGCAGAATTCACGATGAAAACTCAACCCATTCCAAATTACTGTTGGGATGGTAAGCAGTACCAGAAAGGAAGCGGAACCATGAAAAACGGCTCAGAACCCGAGAAGTGGGACCCCTTTCTTTCGCTTTGATCTCGGCATTGATGAGACTCCCATCGCTGTGCCCTCCTCAACGTAACGCTCTCTCCGCTATCTAATCACTCGCCGCGTATAGACCTGTGGCGAGTGATTAGACAAACGGTGGGCGGAGAGAGGCGGACCCGCCAAGATTGAGCCCTGCTAGCTCTCCGAGGTCAAATCTGCCGCTGCCGGTGACGCCTGTCCGCACCCTTAGGATGTTCGCCGGTCTCCCCACTAGGCAATTTCTCACTTCTTCGACCTTCACTCTTTCCGTGGAGTCCTCCTTCAAGGCTTACTCCATATTTGCCAGGGACCGTTACGCCCTAGAATGGAACCATGATCCAATGAAATGCCGTAAACCTCAAGAATTTGAATTTCGTTTTTTGGGCAGTGCACAGGTTTTTCACGAAGAGACACTAGACGAGATCGTAGTGAAAAAAGGCAACTCATGGTTAATAACGAACCTATGAGGTCACAAACGCTGATCGGCTCGCTTACTAACGTTTACGTGACGGTGTCTGCGCCTCTCTTGTATTTCCACTCTCGTCTAGTCTTTCACCTCGTCGCCCAGTGTTTCTTCATGAAAAACGCGTGCACTACCCGAGAAGGAGATCCTAATCTTCTGGGTTTTTGCGCTTTGTTTCCTTTTTTCTCAATGGTGACCCTCCTCAAGCCATAGTTCTAGTAGAGGGTGTTACAATCACGTTGCCAATCATGGAGTGTGCCTTTAGATAAACGAGTGTTGTAGAGAAACTGCGGGTTCAGCACACATGTTTTCACCTTATCTCATTAGCATCTCTCCCCTTTCTCTATAATTTCTCAAAGGCATTCAATTTGTAGTCAATTTCGGAAAAGCTTACAATAGCAAATAATGCTTGTGAGCTTGCTTATCACCATTTTATCGGTCAAAGCAAACCGGTCAAACTAAAACAGATTTGTGGATGCCTCATCGTGGTCTTGTGAGAGTCCTGGTGATGCCAGCTGAATACGAATGGAATGCTCTTCATATCCTCCAGGAGGCATAGTCCTAGTTCTACCCAAGCCGTACGCTTTGCCATCTTCACTTACCCTTTGGTTGATAGAAGCACTGTGGCCGATCGCCAGATACAAACGTATCTGGCAACGTATTATGGAGGAGTATACAGGGGGGGGGGTCAAAAAAGAGTTACTTCCACCCATGTTCGAAGCAAAATAAATGGCCCCTTTCCAGAGTCAAACCAAATGAGCCCGACTGCATATTGAAGAGCACTTCCTATTCCAACAGAAAAACTGCATAGGGTTCCTCTACACCGGCGACATCAGAAGAATTTCCCACGGAAACATGATGCAAGGTACGATCTCAACGAGGTCGTCGAGAAACCATAGACCATCACGACGACTCCGGAACGCTGGTCAAAAGCTACCTTGTATAGTCACAGCTAGTGTCTCTGACAAACTATCAACCACTTATCCGATAGGAGAAAATACGTAGCAGCTCCAGGATGGAGCGTTTATTGCAGGACTCCTTGAACTCGACGGTGATGACGGATGACGTCATCTTCTGGAGACGGTGAAGGCAGTGAAGGTGGGCCTGCTTCTACTCATGGGGGGTCATCTAAGGAATATATCGACGTAAAGCTTCGAATTATAGCGGCAGTCTTTGCAACAAAAAGTTTGATGATGTGCGTCATGGACAATGCGACTCTTTTTGTTTGCCCCCCCCCCCCCGCCTGTATGTATTCTTGGAGGTGTGCTAACATTTGGTGAGAGGGTCATATTTGGCACAGAGGTATGTTTAGTAAAATCAGCATTGCATTTCTAAATCAGTAGAGAAAGTGGTGAGGTTAGCCATATTTTGGAATTCCGGTGGTACGTGATGACTTGTGTGTGTTGTAGCTCGTGAAGCGTGCATTCTTTTGTGGAAGATATGGGGTGCGAAGGGGGACTTGTTCACCCGATTGGAAGAATTTGCGTATTTTCACATTTCAGCTGCCATAGACTTTTTTGGAGAAGGGATGGAAGAAGGTTGGAAGTAGGACTAACAGGGTCAGAAGCTTGCATGGAGATAAGGCTCTCGTTCCCAGCGACTGTCAGCACTGATCTTGAGTCGTATAGGTTATTACTACCCATCTTTCACTTTCAGGAATATGAATTTTATCACGAGTTTTGTCTTCATCTCCGTTGTCGCTCAAGGTCGTGCAACATTTGATAATAGAAAGTGAATCTTTAAAGGCAGAGTTGGGATGAGAATGTAGCCCATGGAAAATCAAGGAGAGGCGGTAAGTTTTGGGGATAAGAAAAAGAAAAGCGGCCAAGAACCCAAGGAAGAGACCCTTTTCTTCGCCCGTTGATTTCTGCATTGATGCGGGCCGCATCGGTGTTGCCCTTACCAATGCTAACGTCGGCGCGCGTGCGGCCCTTCTAGACCGCTGAGGGCATACCCTTCGCTTCAAGCAGAACTGCCCATATTTCTTCTACCTATCGTGGAATCCTCATTCGAATCGTTTGTGGACTTCTTCGGTCTCTGCCAAGAGCTATGCGTAAAGTCTATTGCTCCGTCTACCCCAAATAAGTATGCCTGTCAGTCAAGTGATGGTAGAAGAAGAATCAAATAGTTTTTTATCCGTAAAGAACCTCCTAAGGATAAGTCGTAAGAACGCACTGTAAGCATCTATTGCATCCGGAAGTACCGTTCTGGGCATGGAACACCACGCCCATTCGGCAGTCCACGCCCATTCAACAGACATTTCTCATGCAGTAAAATATAAAAGGTTGCTGCATTAATTCGTAATTCCAATAATCTTATCTCATTTCTCCCCTACAGACGGTAATCAAAACGAACGCGTACTTTATATTGCCTTTTGAATTCCTATGGAATAATTTTGAAATTTTATACTGTTTGTATTGGATACGAGGCAGCCAGAATTTGAATTTAGAAATCAAATCTCAACAGTTGCTCTGCGGGGTCTTCTTGATAGTTCAAAAAAATCCATCGAATCAAAACATCTAAACAAAAAACACTCACCTGAAGCACGGTCCATAATCACTCCAATCAGCACAGTTGGAAGTTTTGCCGGCCTGTGAAACGGACGAGAAAGCCGAGGCAAGGAATGAATGGGCAGTCGGCAACAGTAATGCCAATACTAACAGCTCTAGCGGCTTCTGAAGCGACATAATATGACGCTTATGGCCAAACAACGCTACGAGAGCGAAATCGCGGTAGTTTTCCGTCAATTTTGTGGATCACGGGAGCGCGTACGAGAACAGGTTGGTCGTCGCCGTCGGTCGCTTCGCGAGAATAGCAGCTGGACGGGCAGACGCAGCCCGACGAAGCTCGTGAAGGAGGTACCACTGAGTATGTAGTGGGGACGAATCTGAGCGCTAATTTCGAAGGCGCTCACGATAGGCGCTTCAGTGCAACGAGAGCTTCAGTCGGTGGTCCTCCAGTCGCGTTCCGCAGTGTTGTCGAAGATAACACTGTCAGAACAGGAACTAAGAGATTCAAGTTTTTCTGCAAACGCACTTGGAAGAGATCTCTACGGTTGCGCAACATATTCGCAACAAGTACTGATCAATACCTCCGCGATACGCCGTGTACTCGATTCAACTTCAAAATTTGAAACGAATCTCAATGTGTCCTGGATTAGATACTATTTATCTATCATGCAATTGTCATTTGAACAGTCATGCAATTTGAAATTGTTGAGTGTGAACTGACTTGTGACTTTTGAGCTACTAACATTTTGCAGTAGGGAACTATCGCCTTAGAGAGGAGCCGATCCTTAGTACTTAAGAAATGCTGCTGGCGCCTCCAACCATGACACTATGCTCCAATTTCGAAGGTGTTTTTTATTGGTGAAGACCTGAACTGGGCACTGTTTCCGCCGAAGAACAGATCCTCTTTTGTTGCCTACAGAGGCTCGATTAAATTGCCACAACAATCACCCTCCTCCCCTCGTTCTCTCTGGGCAGGTACCGGGTGCAGCAAGCCCCAACGAGTGTATGGGTCCCCAAAACTGCGTTTCACTCCGGTCGATGGCGCAACTCTCGTTGTTAAGAGTAGGGGAAGATTCCAGTGGTTTAGTGTTTTGGGGACCCATCCCCTCGTTGAGGCTTGCTGCACCCAGCCCCAGAGTAGGTGCAGCAAGAGGACGACAGAGACTCTACTCCCCGTTCACATCGGCTTCCTTCTGCATTTTCGAGAGAAAGCAAATGACACCTTGAAAAGAACCAGGTTCCGAATAAGCCTTTACCACAATTTTCCGGCTCTTTCCGTCGATACTTCTAAGCCGAAAAGTGATAGGGCTATTTCTGTGACCTTACACTGTTACATTGAAGTGCGTAGTTAACTATGGACATCGAAGATCATCGCGACTCGTCCGAAAATAGTGGCGGTGGTGAATCGTTCGCCCAGTTTTTAACGCCTTCTGCGCCCGTCAGCAACGGCGATGATAGCGACGATGGATTGTTTACGTTGGCCGTGTCGATGAACAAAACAAAAGGGACATATCGTTCAATTGCGCCAGTCAACTGGAACGAATGTTGGGAGCGAACTCGCGCATATACAGTTAGATTCGACCTTTTATTTTGATTAATGACTTCGTTCGCACGAATCTGGAATTCACGCTAAAACCGGGTGCGAACGCAATTTCGCTATGATAAGAAAGACTTTTTCTAACTGTCAAGGTAAGTGAAAAGTTCGCCGTTGCTGTTGCGGATGATGGCGATCGTTCAGTTGTTCAGTTGCCAGAAGTCTATAGGGCAACGCAAAACATGGAAGAGACCTCAGAACCGAGACCAAATGATTTTTGAAGACATGCGACATCACTACTCCTACCCGTTTCTCTACCAAGGTTCTGCCATGCTGGAGGCTAGAGCTACATAATACATTCGGCTCCGAATGATGGTCGTATGATTTTTCTCGAGAGAGAGACGCGTCCCTAATCATCAATGCTATCTTCATCACCCTAGGGGAGATAGGTAGGAGTATGGGAATCGCCATCGGGGTGAATAACGGTCGAGGAATTCCTGACCATGGTTCTCTGCTGTGCGAGTGCAGTGTCAAGAGTTGATGTACGCGCGGAGGGCATAGACGGTTCGCAGGTGGCGAGAGAGAATGTCCGCGCGGGAGAGCATGAAAGAACGGGCGAAAATCCTCGACGAGCTCCGCCGTTTCCTCCTGCGATTGTCACCTGGCCGCCATTAAACGACGGGTGCTGTAACGGGTCTTCTGCAGCTATCGGAGCCCTTTATTCCCCAAGGTGTCACATGGCTCACAATGTTGGAAGGGTAGAGCTGACCGAAGGAAAGTGGTGAATTCAGGGACATGAACACCCCTTGTGGCAAAAATCTGAGGATGCGACGTCACATCTAGTAGTCACGAGATACTCTTTAAAGCCAAAGTCGGGATTGTGTCCCAAGAGCCTCCTGGACCCTTTCTACCTATGAGAGCGTGGTGCTCTCATAGGTAGAAAGGGTCCAGGAGGCGCGACACTGTCGTGACTCAAAAGTGCGAGGTAACGGCACTGAGGACTTGCCTTGCGTGCTGCCAGCCTTGTTAATCTTGCCACATGTTGTGCTTGCGCCCTCTCCCGTACAACGTACTAGCTCGCCTTTCCGCTCTCCTCGCAGCACAGTGTTCCATCATATCACGGCCGGCCTCATTCAATTTTGGTGTTTCCTATGGTGCTCTTTGCTTTTTCTCCCCACAAATGTTCCTAATTGCACTTCTTGCCTAATTCAACAAAATAACGCACTACCTTGACCCTGTCTGTGCCTTGGAGTAGAGAGCACTAAGGAGAGCAAGAGACCAGCAAGGTTTGAAGAACACCGTTTCAAGTTTCCCGTAACCACCCCGGGCCCTAAAATGGATACTGCGGCTTAGAACGAGTGTGAATAGAGGTCACCGCGCGACGTCGCACCCCTGAGTTCAAAGTTGAGCGTTAAACGGTCACGAACTACCTTAGTCTGAGTTAGGGGGCGAAACGAACCACTCTATATTTTTTGCATATTTGTTATAATTGTTTGTTTTTTGCTTTGGTCACTCTGGTGCGACGATTAGGGCGACGATTAGGAGAGCGCGATGGCGCTTCCGACATTTTCGAGGTGCGAATACAGTGCCGGTGCGGTGCGTAACGCATACATCGTATATCGAAACAAAAAATCAAGCAATTCATTAGCAGACCATGTCAAATAAAAAATAACAAGAACAACTTAAATCTGTTTCTATGCTTTTTTAGACTAGTTATTAATCAACCCGCACACGGTCAGACTCTGGTTTCAGAGTACCGGTGATCTCGTTGTAGTAAGGGACACCTTGGAGGAAATCCAATGCTCGCTGCTTGAGAGTAGGCTTGAGTTGCACTTCCAGAAGCAGCTCTTTGGCAAAATCAGGGTCTGCGTCTAGCGTACCGAATACCCTGGAAATGATTCGCTTAACTAGACTTTCACTGAAGAAATCAATTTTTCAGAGAAGACCGAAGCCAAAAAAAATCCCGAATGAAGATTAATAAAATCTTTATATGTTGGAAAATTTACCGTTCTCGGCCCCACAAAACTGAATACGTCGCAGCAGCGGCAACCAGCACTTGGAACGGAATAAGCTTCATAAGAACGAATCTAGCAGCCCGACTTCCTAGAAGTGTTTCAATAACCAAATTCACCTTCTAGGCTAGTTAGATTCAAATTCGATAAGAGAAAATTTAGCAAAGAATTACCTTCCCAACTAAGTGTGAGGAAATCAAGGTAATTGGTAACTGCCGGTATCTTTTTACTTTCTTGTCGTTGAATATTCTGTAATAAATTAATTGTGATAACATGCGACTAAAATTATAGCTGAAAACTGGAACAGTGTTAGAAAGCGCCATCCGCTGCTTTGCGCCAATTTTGGCAATTTTTTTCTTTCTTAAGCCCTAATCCCTGATTTGAGCGGAAATTTGTGTACTTTGTCGCATCTGACGATTTGAATAGACAGTTCTGGGACAGAAAAAAAATGTCAATGGAATCGAAAAACGGCCTCTTCCATGTGAAAGCGTGGCGCATCGTGGTGCTATGCTGTTGTCGATGGGCTAAGGTGAAGATAGAAATCTGAAGACCTAACAACAACTACAAATGTTTTAAATGTGATTGTAATAGATTAGAAATAAAAAATGATGGCCAGGAATTCTCGCGTTAAGTTTTTAACCTCACATGAACCTCAAAACAATCAGAAATAACAAAACACTTCAAATCGACTTAAATGTATTTTACACTTTCGATTACAAAGCAAAAGAACGCTACATTCTACTGCCTAACGTTGAAGCCCAAATTGTTGTAAACTGCAGAAGTGGTTCGCTAGGACAGGAAGAGATATTTCAGCTTTTCGCACGCGCTTTCTTTCCGCTGCAGGAACCCCAGGTCCACCACTGATCAGGAGTGATCCTGGAACTCTCGCATCAAGAAAAGTTTCGCGCTGCAAAAGGCGGGAAGTCGCTTCTATCCTAACGAGACACATGCGTGAACTCCCACCTGCGAACCCGCGACGAGAGTCGTCGTTAAAGCAAAGAGCATTAGTCATTACCGTCGAGTTGCACCCATATAACTGAATCACTACGCCAGTTTCAGAAGACCTACCAACTAAAAACAATGCGAAAGTGGAACTATGCCCGCCTTCTCAATGAATTCTAAAAGGTTACACTATACCAGCTCTTTTTTGAAGTCTTCGCAAAGATGGAGAAACTAAGCGCCCATATGGTATTTTCCATCCATCCAGAACCCGCAACTTAGACCCTCGGGCACGATAGTTGCGGCTTATGATCTCTGAGTTATTCGGACACGTTGAAAAAGGTGGACTATATCAAAACATTCAGGCAATAAATGAAGCACGACTTCAATCAGAATAGCAGTGCACGTACTCTTAGGTGATTTCCATTTGAAGATTCAAGGAATTTCTGGCAAAAGTGATGCGATAAAATGATAAGGAAAAAACGCACGATGTAATGGCAAAGATACGGTGTTGACAAGATAGGAAGAACAAGTCCAGTACTGAGAGCGATCGCCACGTTTTTAGTTAACACACAAGAATTGCATGGCTTCTTCTCAGTAAAAATCTCGGGTAGTATCAATACCTGAAAAATAACAAATCTGAAAAAACACCGAAATATCATGAGCGAAAGGGATCGAAAGTGCTACTGAATAATAGTCACATTTCAATCTACTTGTCCTTATCAAGCATCCATAAGATTCGAAAACTTGTCAACAAAAAACATGAACTGCGTGAGCAAGGCCTGCAGCAGGAGTTGGTCAGCCGTCAAACAGGAATAGATAAGTCCCAACAGAGAAGGAATTTGTAAATTGCACTCTCAGGTGAATTTCACCGCAAGTGTAGCTGAGGAAGGGAAACAAGATTGCTTGTGCAAGGAGGAACCAGGTAAGTATGAGAGTGAGGATTTTCGACATGGTTTCAAATGCATAGAGAGCTCTGCTTCACGATGCTCCCTCCAACCACAAGTGGCTATTTTCGGTAGGAAATTTTGAAATCTTCAAGTAGCTTGAAGCTCAGTTATGTCTGAACCTTTGGGATCCGTACATTATTTCCAAAAAGCAGAAGATTGGAAGACAAAACGACAAAATTACCTGGCGCAGCATGTAGTATGAGAGTCCTGAAGTGTAAACGCTGAAGACGAACGGCGATCTCGGACACTGCCTGATGGCGTCGAGGAACGACATTTTCGGATTGAACATAATCATGTCAGAGCTGATTTTGGTCGCTAAAAAGTTTCATGTTGGTCGATGAAGCAGAAGAGAGTTTTCCAAGGGTGCATTTAATGAGTGGTTAACCACTGAATTAAGACAATAAATGCTTAAAAGCAACTGTCCCAGCAGAGTGGGCGCGGTCGGAATCGCCTCCAATCCCCTCGGCCGATTCCGACCACGTCCACTTCAAAGCTCTTACAAGTGGCTTTCCTAGGTGAGCTTTTTGTCCAGTCACACTTCTTGACTAGGGGCTGAGCAGACTGATCGCTGATTCCGAGCACGTCCACTTCGAAGCTGTTCGGCTCCCTCCCTAGCGGCCTTCCAAGGCGAGCTTTTCGTCCAGTCACATTTCTTGATTAGAGGCTGAGCTGCTTCGAAGTGGGCGTGGTCGGAGTCGGCCGAGGGGATTGCAGCCAACCCGACGACGCCCCTGCTGGGACTGTTACTATAATAAAACAATTAGTGATACTGAAGGCGTTCGCCGAGGTAGGGCCGTAAGTAGGAAGTTTCTCATGCAAGTAAACCAGGAATAAAGCTAGATTACCTCGCTCATCCCAAAACTTTTTTTCAATATTCTAATCATCATTTCAGCTTTAACACGTTGACGGCATCATGTGGTTTGGCATTTTCAGCCGCGAGGAGCAGGAGTGACTTTGAAAAAGCGCCGTCCTCACCTTACTTCCGCTTATTCTGTCTATAATGCCTAACAACTTGAATCTCATGGAATTATTTCAGCATGGATGAAAGCGTGCAGGTTATCTATATAAATAGCAGTGGCATTTTGTGTAGAAGAACGCATAATGACCATGAAGAAGCAAAAAACATCTACTTTCGCTGCGAATGATGTAAAAAGCATTTGCAGCTTAGTTTTTTTTTCCATTAGATACAAAATCGCGAAACTCACACAGTTTTGTACCAACTTCTTCTACTATCCTTCATATGGATGTTTACGAAAGTTGAAAGGAAGGAAAAGGTAAACTAGGAAAAAATTGAACTGAAATTCAATGAATTCAAGAAATCTTCGCTACTTAGGCATATCTGATCACTGTGGCGGCCATGTGGTTTATATGTAGTTATACTAATGTATTACCTGTATAATGAATACAAAAAAAACTCTAGAAGGAAAGATGAAACGAAGAAATGAATGATAAAGTTCTGACGCGCATGCGCGTCAGGATGGCCAATGCGGCCCCCAATGTCTGAGACGCATGCGCGTCAGCCTGTCGTTAACGTGTTATTGTCAAAGAAGGAAAAGCCCCAGGAAAAGCCCTAGCTGTTGAGTGGGTCGATGGTAAGTTCGGTAACAGATCATACATTCCCAGCTAAGTTACCAAAGTGAACCATCAAAAAGACGCAGTCTTTTGCTTATGGCCTAGACAACAAAAAAAATAGAAGAACGATTTTGATGTAATATTTAAAGCCTACAACCTTGTTTGATCATCGACCTAACTGGGCAAAAATCAGCATGGGTACAGTTGTAAAAGTACAAAAAAAAAAGAATAGAATTGATACCCAATTATTTGAGGTGAAGTGGTCACATAAACTAACCAATCATCGTGGACGAGATGCAGTTGGCGATAAGGCCTGCATGAATCGGCCAATTCAACGCCCTTCGTTCCGAAGCATACGGCCAATTTGAGGCTACGTTCGATATTATTTGTGCTTGGTCCGCAGGGGACATCTGGGAGATGCTCGTCCATAGCCATGAACGTTCACCGGACAAGCGTTGAGACACTCTGAAGAGAGAACTGCTAGAGAAATAAAATGGGGCAATATTTACACAACAAAACTTCACACCCCAAAAGCTCAAAAAGTCGTCAGAACCTTGTTTTTAGAGACTACTCAATGCCAGTGATGTGGGATATGACATTCCTTTCAACGCAGACGTCGTTCAGCGTCAGTTTAGCGCTACAAGCAACTCTCCCAAACATTTTTAAAAGGTTCCAAGTATTGGATTCTGTGCCTTCTTCGTGAATTTACCATACATTTACTGCGCCCCTTCCGATGCCTAAGGGCGATGTCAGATGGCGCCCATCCAGTAAGGGGGGCATCAAGTGGCTGCCCTCACCCCCCACCCCTCTAGACTGGCCACACTCCCCCCTGGCGCACGGGTTTCACTAAGCGAGGGGCCCGTAAGCCAGGGGCAGTGAAGGCAGCCCAGGGTGGTGGGGGGGGGGGTGAGGGCAGCCACTTGACCTTGCATCACATTGCTCCCCTTACCGGATGAGCGCCTGTCAGATTTTGCGAATCGAGCCATTCGCTAGCGAATCGCTGGATACGAGCGTTGGCCAGCGAATCGAACGTTGCACCAGCGAATCGAACTATGTACTAGCGACTAAATAGTGGCGGGACCCAACGATCAAAGGAAGGCCCGCCACTTTCAAACTGTTTTACTGTCCAGTGACACTGTTTAAAAGTGGCGGAGCTCCCTTTGAACGTTGGGTCCTACCACTATTGAGTCGCCGGTACATAGTTCAACTCGCTATTACATAGTTCGATTCGCTGGCGCAATGCTCGTATCCAGCGATTCGCTGATGAATCGCTCGATTTACAGATTCTGACATCACCCTGCGCCCTGATGATGCCAACTCCAAAAACTAATATTCTATTGGGGTCTATTCCAGTTAGGGGGGCATCGTGATGAAGTTTCTCTAGAAAGCTACGGCAACTGCGAGCCAGGGGTAATGAAGGCAGTCTAGGGGGGTGGGGGGTGAGGGCAGTCACTTGACATGCATGTGAAACTAGAATGTGCGGTTTTACAGAAGAACGCCGAGAAGCTGCATGATGATGCCCCCCCCCTAATGGAATAGACCCTTCTATTGGTTGTGACGGTACTGAATAACACTGAAGCGATTTCTGGAATTTTTTTTGTTATTTTGGGTAAGTACAGTGTTGTGTACTGGACATAGCTTCGATCCACCACTGAGAATTACCCATACTGCGTTGGTTGCATGAAAACGCGTTCTGAAAATTGAGTGGCAAATTTACCTTAAAAATTTCGCCAAGTTCCCCTACTCCGCCCCACAACTAAGAGTAATAAGT